>JAGGCT020001632.1:0-15000 GCA_017654935.2 Phymorhynchus buccinoides
AGCAAGGGCATAATTCTTGCTAATAACCCTATTTGAGGCCACTGACTACTGCCTTTTGTAAGAGTGAATGCCCTTTTCAGTACTGACCAGCAAGGGCGTAACTCTTGCTGTCAGGGGCGTTAATAACCCTAGTTGCAGTGGCCAATAGAGAGAAGCTACACAACATAAGAAGCATACAGGCAAGCTCTAACTAAATTCAATTCCTGGCCTTCTTTTTACACAGTGGTACATGATCCCACGACATTGACATGCCTCCAGGAAGAAACAGTAAGACTGGCCTTATTACATTTGACATAAATCACATATACTGAGTGATGATCACAAAGTTCACATAATACACAAATACGGAGCAACAATGTTTTGAAAACAACACTGAAAAATTAAAGCACTCTTAGTCAGCATGACAATAAACACCCACCCACCCCTCAAAAAAATGTTAACTTATTACAAACCATTAGACATACTAAGTACTGTAGACACTCTGCTCATTCCAATGGGGAATCAACAGATTTATCGGCTTTACCACAGAAAGGAAATCAGAAGCTTGGATTACCAGACAGGCTTAAATTAAACCCATTTATTTATTCTCCCTCCATTTCTACACTAGTATTTTAATTTAAAAAATCATTATTTTTGTTCATGATCCTTTAATCAGATACTTCCCAAATGTTAAAAAGGGGCGGGAAGGAGAAAGGGAATTTTCATAAGTCTTACAATTTACATGTACCTTAATATTTCTTTTTGTGAAACAAGCAAAAGGCGTGTTTTAAAAGACAATGTAGCACAATACACACCAAGAAACAAGCAAACAAATATAAGGGCACTAAACTCTAGAAGGTATTCTTGTATAATATTAATGGAGAACCATTTAGAAACAGAGTACACTGACCTTTGCGCAATGCCTCATTGACAGCCTTGTGAAGCTCAAAACAATTGATTTCCATATCCTGCATTAGAGAAAATACGGCGTAAATAATAATAATAATAATAACAGTACATTTATATAGCGCTTTACCTCAGATGAACCCAAAGCGCTTTACAATCAATTATTCATCGACAACAAAAACAACATTCAAGAGTGACACCAACCAGCAACAGCGCATATATACAAAGCAACTCTCTCTCTCTCTCTAACACACACACACACACACACACGCATGCACACAAACACACACAATCAGTATTGACACCAACTCGTTCATACCCCATTCGGTAAGCCACAGCAACCGAGCCGCATGGACTGACCACATACACCAACACACATACACAAACACCCTCACACACAACGTACGCACGCAGACAGACACGCACACAGACACACACACACATGCGTGCACACACAACCCACAAAACCAAGATACACACAAGCACACATGTATGCACACAGTCATGCTCACACACACACACACACACAACACACACACACACACTCACACACACGCACCACAAAACACAGCACAAACCTCTTATTCAATCTTCCCTCACGTGCACACAACGATAGACAACTGATCAAATATTTTGGGCGCAGCAGGAAAAAGATGGGTTTTAAGAGAGGTTTTGAATGAGGAGACTGAGTTGGAGTGTCGGAGAGGAGAAGGCAGAGAATTCCACAGAGATGGTGCTTGACAAGAAAAAGAACGTTGGCCAGCAGATTTGAGACGGATGGAGGGAATGGAAATAGACGAGAATCAGAAGACGAACGTAGTTGGCGAGCTGGGACATAGAGATGAAGAAGATCAGAGAGATACAGGGGAGCTTGATCATTCAGTGACTTGAAGGCAAGGAGGAGAATTTTGTAGTCAATACGTGATTGAACTGGGAGCCAATGTAGGGAACGAAGAACCGGAGTAAAGAATTTAAAAAAGACACTAATATTTACCAGTTATTCCAATGAGACTTAGACTAGAACGGAATTATTTAACATAAACTTCTGCAGCATTGGTGATCATTAAAAAAAGAAAAGAAAAAAAGAAAGAAAAGCATCATCCTGCATTGTAACTTTTCACCCTGTGCCTTGGTGGGGAGGGATTAAATCTGTTCCAATTTCAAGTTTGGTAGTATCCTAAGTTAACCCTATGACAGCAAACAATTAAATAGAAGCTTCTTCCCTGTGGGAATACAGGTGGGTCTTTTGTAAAAATAGTTCCCCCACCTTCTGGAAGTTCTGTGCTTGCAACTTCCTCTAATCTGCCACTCTCTTTGACTCTGCCTTTTCCCTTTGCTTTCTATCATCTACTATTATTTCTGACTTATTGGCCCATTATCCTGTCTTTAGAAAAAAAAATCTTCCAAATAATTTTTCTCCTTTTGAGCTCCTCAGAAATTGGAATGCTTCAGCTGTACGCAGCGGGGAGACCAGAGAAAACTGAAAACCGGACACATACGTGCCTTACCCATTATGGCCATATGATCTGGGAATACAGAAGAAGAAGAAGGAAAAATAGAAGCTCCCAGGATACTTTGTGAATTTCTGCCTCTCCCTAAATTATTTCTTCTTATAGAGTATTACATGTGAACATGAGAAAAATATTTCCAGAAGCAAGACAGTTGAAGATAAAATAAACAATCCAGTTTACTACAAGCAAAAGCACACACACACACACACACTTCCTCTCTCACTCACAACACATAACTTAATGAGTAAGGCCGTGTACACACATAAGCGGATATTCATAAATAAGTGAAACAAAGAAGGGAAAAGATTTGCGCACATGTCCGAATTTCCCCTATATGCATACATTTTTTAATTTATCCTTCTTTCTTCCACTTATTTAGGGTTTTCCGTATGGAACTTACACATCTAATGTGAACCCGGACTATGCCATGATGTCAAAAGAACAAAAAAACTTCTAGAAAGTCCTTAAAACGACACACTAATATTTCATCAAGGATGCATTCACATTGATCATTTTCCACGTTGGCTATTGCAGCGCATACCTCTCCAGACATCTCGTAGAAAAACTTCTGGAACTGCTCTTCTTGTTCTTTGTATTTGGGGGAAGGGGTGGGAGGGGGCACCTCCACTCTCTCTGGAGGTTCATCGGCATATCTGTGGATGTGTAACATTTACGAGTCAGGACCTGAGCGTGTGGAGGTGTGGCTGCGAATTGGGAATCGGAAAGAGCGGCGTGGGAGCAACGCCACTGTACGGCCCAGAAGATGGGACAGAAAAAACGAAAAAACAAACAAACAAAAAACCATTTACAAGTCAGGCTCCATTACTGCCGCTGTTGAATACTTCATGCTTAATTTATTTAAATGTCAAGTAATCAAACATTTTATACAAGATTCATATGCGTGTTCAAATGATTTGAGTTGCATTTTGATGTTCATAAAATATCTTAACCCCTTGACTGCCATATAACGCATCACATACTGACTTGATGACATCACTGACGTCATTAGATTGAAGAGGAACAACTCTGATATGCTGGTTTTATGCTGGTTATATCCCCAGACCATAATGCCAGATTGGCTCTCTCAGTTCTTTTTCATGGCATGATTTGAACAATGATTTTTTTTCTTTAATTTTCTCTGGCAGTCAAGGGGTTAACATACAATAAAATATTTTCTCCATATATGTCTAACAATAATCACGAACAATATGTAGACAGGCATTCAAAAGAGGCCTCCACAAACGCCTCTACTAAACTCCCATATGTACCCTTCGTCTCAAGAGGACGTTAAATTTCAAATTTTGTTCGCCTCTACTAAACCAATAGGGAATCAGGGGGCCATAGATCAAAGTAGTGGTAAATGAAGGGCGGGAGTTGTGCCGGTCCGGGTTAGTTCCCGGGGACCGCTTCACTCGCTGGATTGGTCTTGCCTGAATACTGCGAAATAAAGGCCTATGATCCATGCATGCACCTTTTTCTTTTTTTAACCCTTTCACCGCCAGCCATTTTTCAGCAAAACAATTCCAATCAACTTACCTGGGTAGAACAAAAATGTCTGCAATATCGGGGATTCATCTGTGACATGTGTAAAGTAAGGCCTATCCTTACCTACCAAAATAAAGAGAATATGGACTTTGGATAACAGACCCTGGTTTGAGGCCTTTTAGTGACATGGGTGTTAAATCATTGTGGTGCAGAAATGCGGCATCGGCGGTGAAAGGGTTAGAGACCAACTGTACAACTTTGACATTCACTTCTAAATTAATTCTATCTACCATTTCTATGCATTATTATTGCTTCAATCTTCTATGCTTTACTTTCTATTGCTATACTTCTCTTGTTCTACCCCCCAAAGTGCAGCAGAATCTTCAACTTGATGAAGTTGGCTGCCTGAGGCGAAGAAGAAAAAGAAGAAGAAAAATAAAAATAAGAATATCTCAGTTCCTCAAACAAACATAAAATTGCATTAGAACTGGGAAGGGGATATAAAAAAAACATGGGATGGGATGCGAGTTAGTGTTCTTTGCGTTTCCCTAAAGTTTCTCCACAGTTCTTGTTCTTTGAAATTGCTCTTTGTTATTGTTCTTAGAGAGACGCAAAGGGGTGTAGTAATAATAATAATAAGCGAGCAACAGCATGTCGTCAGATCCCATGCAAATATTTTTTAATAAAGACTGAGTTTCATGTGATACTCACTCTGACACGTTGCCCTTCTCAAAGAAGAATCGGATGAAGAAGTCGGCCTCCATATCCTTGTCGTAGGTGCTGGGCACAACTACGTACATCCCAGGGGGCAGCACGAACCGCTTCACGATCTGACGAGTGTTGGTGAAGCTGTCACATCGGGCATAAATGTTGTGACTCCCAAAAAAATCCTTCTTCAACGGGGCAGAGTAACCCGATGGAACCTGCAAGCAAATACAGTGGTGGAGACTCCCTCCCATGGGAATTGTCAGAGACAAAAAACTCTGAAAAGCCCCCCAATTGAAGTATTTAGTAACAAAAACGAAGTATTTAGTAACAATTTCAAATTTTTTCCCATGCCTGATAAGACCTACTTCTCTGAGACGGTGCCCTTCTTTGTAAGTATTAAAATTACCTCCCTTATAAGACCCCTCCCTCAACCCACACAATACCTAAACTAACGGAGTGGGTGTACGGGGGCGGTTTCAGACGGCTTGGTAGGAGAAAGTAATGGACGTCATGGGCGGAATCAGGCTATAAAGGGCTTAAAAAGTTAAATAAATTACTGTACAAAGGAACCTCCCTTATAAGACATTCCAAAATCATCCCAAATGAGGTCTTATAAGGGAGGTTCCACTGTACAGTAATTTATTTAAAGGGTTGAATTCTTCGACAGAATAGGAAGTGAAGTCCAAATCAAATGTAGATGAAGTTTGGCACACACCATGAGAACACACAGAGAATACAGCTTTCAGGTTACAAATTTAAACATCAGCCTTGAAAGCATCAGTTCAGGCTTTCTCTTCAATGTAAGAATGTAAGTATTACATAAACATGCATAGTGTCTGCTTATGCTTGGTTATTTAGTATCTGGTATTTGGTACTTTATAGTCACGGATGTGTCTCTGTGAAATTCAGGTTGCTCCCACCTGGAGACCGCGTTGCAGCCAGGGACTCGCCACCCATTTTTTTTTTTTTTTTTGCATGCGATTTTTGTGTGACTGATGAAGAAGGAAAGGGGGGGGGGGGAGGTACATTTTGACAAAATGACAACTTTTTCGTTGCCACTAAGTTTAACGTGTGCTAAGTGCATGGTCACACGGGACCTCGGTTTAACATCTCATCCTAAATACTCCACGTTCAGACAGTAAGTGCAGAGTGAGAGGAAAAATCCCCTGTACCCAAGTTCGAACTCAGGTTTATTGCATACGAGGCGAATGCGTTACCTCTGTGCCACTCTAGGCCGGGGGGGTGGGCAACTGGTTATTTCCTCAATGTTCCCTTTTAAAACATACATTCAATGATAAACCCTGGTAAGGAACCCCCGAAGCAAAAGAAAGAAAGCGTGGCCAAAAAAGACTGGTGAAGAGTCCTCATGGTAGACACCAAAAGGATAGGCCTCACTCGAAACGAAACCAGCTAGAGGTAAAGGCACAGGATAGGGGGGCTGCAGAAGTCTCTTGTTGGCGGCCTATATCCCGGAGGGGGTGCAAGGCTAAACTAACTAACTACCGTATTTTTCGCACTATAAGATGCACCTGATTATACACCTGTGTGTGTGTGTGAGATAGAGAGAGGAAGAGAGAGACAGAGAGAGACAGAGAGAGACAGAGAGAGAGAGAGAGAGAGAGAGAGAGAGAGAGAGAGAGAGAGAGAGAGAGAGAGAGAGAGAGAGAGAGAGGAGAGAGAGAGAGAGAGAGAGGGAGGGAGGAGAGAGAGAGAGAGAGAGAGAGAGAGAGAGAGTGAGAGAGTGGGGAGAGAGAGAGGGAGAGAGAGAGAGGGGGGGGAGAGAGAGAGGGAGAGAGAGAGGGGAGAGAGAGAGAGAGAGAGAGAGAGAGAGAGAGAGAGAGAGAGAGAGAGAGAGAGAGAGAGAGAGAGAGAGAGAGAGAGAGAGAGAGAGAGAGAGAGAGAGAGAGAGAGAGAGAGAGAGAGCCAGGGTGAATGTGTGTTGACTTTTTGCATACATTATTTTACATTGTTCTAGTATTCAGCATTGGTTTTTATAATCTAAACCTTGTTTTTATGTACCCCCTTTTATAAATTTAGTTTGTTGTCCTGTTATTACTTTTATACACATTGTTTGTTTAGCTCAGAGTGTGTGTGTGTGTGTGTGTGTGTGTGTGTGTGTGTGTGTGTGTGTGTGTGTGTGTGTGTGTGTGTGTGTGTGTGTGAGGGGGGAAGAAAGGCATGGTTGAGGGTGGAGATTTTGAAAAAATATGTTGTGGGGAAGGGGAGGGGGTGGTGTGTGTGTGTGTGTGTGTGTGTGTGTGTGTGTGTGTGTGTGTGTGTGTGTGTGTGTGTGTGTGTGTGTGTGTGTGTGTGTGTGTGTGATATTACATTGTAATTTAATTCTTATGATGTATTTACTGTATATTGTCTTATTGTCTCTATTTTTATATGTGTGTTTTATGTGCACGCCAGACAAAGAATTTCTTTATGTTTTAAAGACAATAAATTTTCGGATTGATTGATTGATTGATAAGGCGCACTCCCTAAATTTTACACAAAACTCAGATTCCGTTACAATACAGTTTCTTACTATATAGTATCAGTCAAATTATAAGGCACAGGGGTCTCAGTCTGGGAAAAAAGTATCGCCTTATAGTCCGAAAAATATGGTAACTAAGTAACTCAACGATGAAGATCACGTTACCTTGTAAATAACAAAGCCGATGTATCTGAACGTTTCTCCTTTGTGCTTCATTCTGCGGCGGTCTTTCTGCATCAGCTGCACAATGACACTGCAGGCCTGGTCGTCATCCTCGTCGGTGTCATGCAGCTTCAGCACGTACTGCGGATTGGCCCAGTGAGAGTCTGACACACACCAACACACATGTACACTCGCATACACTCATGAACAAACACATACATAATATGCATGCAGCTTCAGCATGTACTGCGGATTGGCCCAGTGAGAGTCTGACACACACACACACATGTACACTCGCATACACACATGAACACACACATACATAATATGCATGCAGCTTCAGCACGTACTGCGGATTGGCCCAGTGAGAGTCACACACACACCAACACACATGCATACTCGCATACACCCATGAACAAACACATACATAATATGCATGCAGATTCAGTACGTACTGCGGATTGGCCCAGTGAGAGTCTGACACACACACACACACATGTACACTCGCAAAAAGGTGAAAGGTAGCAGAGTGGTTAAGACGTTCGCCAGCCAAATGTAATGCGCGACTGCAATGTGAGAGACACGAGTTTGAATCCCAGCCTCGCCATTTCATTCCAGTTCGACAGGAAAATCGAACTGAAAGTCGAGTCATTCGGACGGGAAGGGCAGTTGAAAGTCGGTAAGAGCAGGGAGAGATCACGCGACCTGGTATGGCCAAATTGATAGCTAGGTTTCCCATAAGTGCTTGCGGCTTTAGCCGTACCCCCCCCCCCCCCCCCCCCCCAATAAAACAAAATGAAAAAACATGGGTAGGCGCTGCGCTTGCGGTGACACACTTTCCGGGGGAGAGCAGCGATAATTTCACAGAGATAAGTCTCTGTGACTAGAATAATTATACTCGCATACACTCATGAACAAACACATACATAATATGCATGCAGCTTCAGCACGTACTGCGGATAGGCCCAGTGAGAATCTGACACACACACACACACACACATCAACACACATGCATACTCGCATACACTCATGAACAAACGCATACATAATATGCAAGCAGCTTCAGCATGTACTGCGGATTGGCCCAGTGAGAATCACACACACACACACCAACACACATGTATACCCGCATACACCTATGAACACACACATACATAATTATGGCATCATAGAGCTCTCACTCTTAATTGACTCTAGACCTAAATTCAAGGCTAATGTTGACCAGTGATCAAAACGTATAAGGCCTGATCCATACCATACCATACCACAGCAAAACATCAACATCTGAACAGGGCTAAACAGAATCGAACTCTGAGCGATGGTCGCCTACCACAACCTGACCCCCACCCCCACCCGGGCATGAACCATACCATGCATAACACAGCAAAACATAAACATCTAAACAGGCCTACACAGAATCGAACCTTTGAGCGGCGGTTGCCCCCAAGGCCTAATCCATACCATACCGTAACCATAACATAACACAGCAAAACATCAACATCTAAACAGGCCTACAGAGAATCGAACCTTTGAGCAACGGTCGCCCCCAAGGCCTAATCCATACCATACCGTAACCATAACATAACATAGCAAAACATCAACATCTAAACAGGCCTACAGAGAATCGAACCTTTGAGCAACGGTCGCCCCCAAGGCCTAATCCATACCATACCATAACATAACACAGCAAAACATCAACATCTAAACAGGCCTACAGAGAATCGAACCTTTGAGCAACGGTCGCCCCCAAGGCCTAATCCATACCATACCGTAACCATAACATAACATAGCAAAACATCAACATCTAAACAGGCCTACACAGAATCGAACCTTTGAGCGGCGGTTGCCCCCAAGGCCTAATCCATACCATACTGTAACATATCACAGCAAAACGTCAACATCTAAACAGGCCTACAGAGAATCGAACCTCTGAGCGACGGTCGCCCCCCAGCGTTGAAATGCTTGACCCAGCGGCCGTGGTGTTCGGCGGTGTACCACTTGCGTGAAACTGCCACCGGGGCATCAGGTGTCAGGTTGCAGATGACCAGGCTGTCAAAGTTGTCCATGAAATCCTCAAAGTCCATCCTGAACACGAGAACAACCGCACAAAGATATGACTCGACAAGCGTGCTTAGTTAGCAGTAGTGAGTCCTCATCAATAGACGATTTTCGGAAAAAAACTAGGGAAGAGCACTTCGTGAAAATTAGAGTTGTTTACCTCCATTACTCGGTCAAATACTATAGCAACAATGCAACAATGGCGTCGAAGCTTGAAACCGCAGGATGCGAGTCAGCGACTTGCAAACATTTTTTTTTAGAAAAATTAGGGGTGGCCAGTGGCCACAAACTAATAAAACTTGCAAAATGCGACGTAAAAATATAAATAACATCAATTTTTAGAATGACGCACGGTGTTCTAAGTGCTGTATGTCTGCTCAAACACACGAGTCGATAGGCTAGGAGAGCTGATGGTAAAGTGACTTCCCCTGTTTGACCGATTGAATTAGGCAAGATCACTCTCACACACCATGAAATTACTCCCCTTAATTATTTCCGAACAATTCCTATTGTGACAGTCTCTGTGTCAATGGTGTGCGTGCGTGAGAGGGAGCAGCATGAAGCAGGAACAGCATTGTCCTTGTGTGAGATGAGAGATGTTATCACCGGTAAACAGAGGAATGATTTCATCAGTTTGAGAATCTGATCTGTGGTGTCTAGGTGTATGAATGGAAATCCTTACTTCTACAGTCTCATTGCAACAGGGCATTCAACCTATCAATCTCCTTATTTAATATTTTAAAGCTTCCTTTTTTTTGTCTCTCACACACACACACACCACACACACACACACACACACACGCACACGTACACACACACACACACCAGTGATGTCCCGAGGACCCAGTCATAGGCCAATGACCTAATAAAATTGAAAATGTCCTATTGTGTTCTCCCCTGTCAGGACAAATGTCTGATTATTTTTTTAACACTGGCACGCTTTGTCTTATTGATTCCTGCAAGAGCCAGGACATTGTCCTATTGATTTATCTCGTCTCAGGACAGTTTGTCCTATCATTTTTCGACCCTCGCACACACACACACACAGACACACACACACACACACAAATGTCTTACACGTGCATATTATAATCTCAAAGACACGACAATTTGTTGTCGAACCTCACCAGAACTCGCCATCCTCTCTGCGAACCAATCCAAACCGCTCTCTGTTCTTGGGGTGTATCTGCTGCCACTCTGGTGAACTGGAATATAATACACCGGTACTTGTACATGCATATTTAAAATCCATGAATTGACTCATGAGCTTTCTGTCAATTCCGTTAGTTTTCCATCCAGAATTCCTTATACAGTGGAACCTCCCTTATAAGACCTCCCATTATAAGACTCCCTCCCATATAAGACCTACTTCTCTGAGATATTGCCCTTCATTGTAACTATTAAAATTACCTCCCTTTCAAGACCCCTCCCTTATAAGACCCCTCCCTTATAAGACCTCACTTTGGATGATTATTGAAGGTCTTATAAGGGAGGTTCCACTGTAGTAGTAGTAGTAGTAGTAGTAGTAGTAGTAGTAGTAGTAGTAGTAGTAGTAGTAGTAGTAGTAGTAGTAGTAGTAGTAGTAGTAGTAGTAGTAGTAGGGATTAAATAAGCCGTCAAGCTTTTTGGCAGTCTCATCGTATCATCAAACATGGATATATCTTTGATCAAGGTGTCATACGGTTGGATTTTCCTATCATGCAATTTTAATCAATGCTTCTAAATATATTTATAAAATTTGGATGATTATCTAGACGATTTTTGAATGTATTAGTATTGGGTGCACATTTTAGGTCCACTGGTAATTCATTCCATAGGTTAGCAATTCTGTTAGTGAAACAATATTTTCTAATGTTAGTGTTATATCGCTTAATAAAAAACCTTACCATATGAATTCCTTGTTCTATCATATTGTACAGATGTAAAGAAATCATCCCATGACAAATCAACATGACCATTAAATATTTTATATGCTTCAATCAGGTCTCCCCTGACTCTTCTGCCCTTAAGGGAATAGAGATGAATAATAATTCTGAAATTCTTAACAAGGAACTTTTTCAATAGCTACTGATTGATATTTATATTTAGGATACCATATATTGTTGCCATACTCTGAATGTGGCCTTACTTATTATACTTCTTCTCTCCCTCCCTCCCTACAGTTCTCCTCAAATGTGCAACATTCTCCTCCAGTCTCCTCTTTATGTATCTTGTTAGCAGACCGTATATGCTGTGGGTTTTTATTTTTATTTTCTTGTTGTTGTTAATGTTTATGATGATGGAAGAACTGTTTGTGAACAGCTTTTGAATATCTTGACCAGCGCAATTCAAAACGTTTTTGCTTCCATCAGAGGGCTCCCAGGGACCCCCATTTGGGGGTCTATGAAGAACTAGAATTCTAAGGGACCCTCTAAAAGAATGTGCAGGGGGTCCCAGGGATGCACTATAAAAATTCTTTTTAGCATTCACAATGTCATTGGGACCCTCTATCCCTCCTCTAGGACCCTCTATACTGTAAGTGAAGGAGTACCTGGGACCCCTTGTTTTGCGGGACGATTGGGAGCCCTGTTCCATGATAAATTATTTTCACTCATGATTTAACAATTTTAGCTGAAAATTAGACATCATGAAAACAACATAACTCACATTGGCTGCTTCCGATAACAAATGGACAATCATTGTAATCACTGTCCTGCTGCTATCAGCACACTAAACACTATTAACACATACGACACACACACAAAAACAAGCAGTACTTGGAACATTAAAACATAAGAGGAAAAAGAACAAGTGTGGTGTGTGTGTGTGTGTGTGTGTGTGTGTGTGTGTGTGTGTGTGTGTGTGTGTGTGTGTGTGTGTGTGTGTGTGTGTGTGTGTGTGTGTGTGTGTGTGTGTGTGTGTGTGTGTGTGTGTGTGTGTGTGTGTGTGTGTGTGTATGTGTGTGAGTATGTGTGGGAGCATGTGTGTATGCTTGTGTGTGCGCATGCGTGCATAAAATTAATTTGTATGTGCATGTGCAAGTGTGCATGCGAAAGAGCAGCATGTGTGTGCCTGCACAGACGTGTGTGTACGCATGTGCTCACAAGGGACAAGGGAGACAAAAGTTAATTAAGACTCACGTATCTCCCCAAGGGCCTTTCCACTCCGTATGGTTTCCATGAGGATTACGAATACGGATCAGGATTATCTCCCCACCCTGAACTGGCACCTGTGTTATGGACATCAATCATTCAACAGTTACTATTGATTGAATATTTTATTATTATTTCTAAGACGCACAACTTTGTGCTTATACTGGGTCGAGTTTCTCTAGATAATGGTCGCCGCGTGAATAACGCTTACGCCAAACGGGGCCTAAGAAACACCCTAAACGTTTGTTAAGGTCAGATAACTCTTTAAGCTTACTCTTAATTGTTGGGAGAGAAAGAAAAGGGTTGCTATCATAAGGGAGATAAATCATACCTCTCTGTCAGTTTGTACAAAGTTTTCGATTTCACCCACGTCTATTTGTGTGCCGAAAATTATATTTGCACTATATTATGCCATCTAACATGATGGAAATTAAGAAAGAGCACTCCAAAACACTTACGTTTATTTAATTTGCTAAAATCATCCCGTATTTTTTCACAATAGACCAAAAAAATATTTGCTGTGGCAAGCTTGTTGTTTTGGTCTTCCGTTTTTAAAGTTCATGATCCTTCAAATAGTTTGTGGCTTGCTACCTCGATCACAGCCACAAAACGTTTTGGACAAACGTCGGCAAAAGAGGTGTTTGTTAGTACCGATTTTGCCGATTTGCGCTCACGCTATGTAACGTTAGCCCTTGTTTCGTCCCCCTGGATTTTACAGACAATAAGGCAATACCTTTTTCTCCTCACTAAAATCACTGTGCTTATGATATTATTAATAATTATACACAGACAAACCTCTATTTTAAGACTTCCAAAATGTCCGGAAAAATCGGTCGTAAATTGGAGGGGTCGTATGACGGAGGTTTTCACTGGCAGCCGTAGAAAGAAAAAGTTCAGCACAGTTCATACTCTCTTCTTCATACACACATACAATGACATATTAAAACTGGATTTGGGTCTTTCCAACTCCATAGGATTGTGCAATCGATGTATTACAGTTTCACTTCGCAGACTTCTGTTAGTCACCTCCACTCTCGTCCAAAGTCAGTGGTTTTCTTTTTCAAAGTCAGTGGTTTTCGTGCTTTTCCTACGCTTTCCGCCATCTTTTCTACAACAAGGGAAGCGACTCCGCTTTCAGGCCCTTGACCGTGGTTGTTTCCCTTTGCTCGAAGTCTATGCAGACGACAACGGTCATAAAACCCAACAAAATGGCGGTCGTAAGTCGCGTTTTAGAGGAAGTCGTCTAAGAGAGGTCGTTTACATAGTAAAATGCATCCGTGCCAACAAATCCGGTCTCAAATGAGAGGTGGTCGCTTAACAGAGGGTCGTAAAATAGGGGTTTGTCTGTACCGTTTTTGCCGATTTGCGCTCACGCTACGTAACGTTAGCCCTTGTGAAACGGCCCCCTGGATTTGACAGACAATAAGGCAATACCTTTTTCTCCTGACTAAAATCACTGTGCTTATGATACTATTAATAATTATATGCTAAGAAAATATTACAAAATATCGCTGTGCGCAAACCATAAGGACGCAAGTCAAAAATGGTCAACTTCGATGTGTTGGACTTACCAGTTGATCAAGACAAGCTGCATCATCTAACAAAGCTGTCAAACGACAATTTGCACAGAAGAATCAACAATGGAGACGCTAAATAAACCAAAAATGACGGTAATTTGACCCGAAATGACCGACATATTGAGCTTTCCATTCCTCAAGTTGTTGTACCCTGGCTTAAAGACTCCAGGGATCATCCCAACAGCCGAAGCACTTGAACACTATGGTGCAAACGCTTCAGCCAGGGATGATAACATTACGTGTGTGACCGGTTTTTTTATTACCCCACCACGTGGGCAGCCACACTCTGACTTCGGAGGAACATTCCTTAAGTGAAGTGACGTCTTTCGACATGCATCCCTGTGTTTTCCGCACAGCGATATGATATTGTTTTTTAGATGTTGGGAGTGCACCGTACAATACGAAGCGCCTTACAGCTGTAAGATAGGGTAATGTATCCGAGTTACTGTATTCTACGGACTACGAGGCGCACCTGATTATAAGGCGCACCCCCAACATTTTTTTTACACAAAATTAGATGTTATTATTATAGTTTCTTACTATATTATCAGTCACATTATAAGGTGCAGGGGTCTCAGTCTAGGAAAAAAAGTATCGCCTCATAGTCCGTAAAATACGGTAAGAGTAGTTTTAATAAAACAATACACGAAAATATCATTTGTGCTGCAAGGCTGGTTTTCCTTCATGCATTAAATACTGTGCCTTTCTCTTCTTTTCCATTAAACTGTTGATCGACCCATTGGCGATCTATTCACTGTACTCTGTGCTTTGCATTCACACAGCATGCACGATCGACGTAAAAACAGTGGGGCAAAAAAAGGGCAGAAATCGTGCATACCTGCCTGAGACTGGTGACGCTGTAGGCGTGTCCTGTGATCAAGCCGTTGGGTAGGTAGCCCTCTCTCAGCTCCCCCCCCTCTGTCCCCTGTTCACGACACAAATGTGACCCAGCACCATCAAAGGGACATTAAGTCGCTGGGATAGTTTCTCACAACAGGCTTGCA
>JAGGCT020001632.1:20000-25000 GCA_017654935.2 Phymorhynchus buccinoides
AAAGTAGAAAATGAAAAACGAAAATAAACACATACAAAGTAATATAAAGCATGCAAAAAACATCCCTATATTGTAACACATCAATAACAAAATCAAACCTATTATTATTAACTATACTAATTATTAACATTCAAAATGTGTGAAGTAAGCGCATACGCACGGGAAAATAAAACCCAATCCTACTTTTCACACTCATCTTTAAACATTCAAAATAGAGAAGTGCACAAACATAAAGATAAAAAAAACAACTCAATCATACTTCATCATTAAAATGTACTTATTTGAAGAAACCTATGCATATAATAAGTCAAACATAGTATTACTTTACCTACTCATCTTAGCATGCGCAATTTAAAATGTAAATACATGTGCTCATGGCAACATGAAACCTATTCCTACATTCCATTATTCATTTTTAGTATGAACATATTAAAAAGTAGACACACACTCATAACAAAAGCAAACCTAGTCATATTATTTGCAAGCGAATACACATATTAAAAAGTAAATACTGCTCATAACGAAATCAAGCCTGAACCTACTTTCTAGTCCTCATCTTTAACACGCACATAAGTAAAACTTAACTCATCACAAAATTAAAACTAATCCTTATTTTACATACTCGTAACATGTACACATTTAAAATTTAAAGCCGATACACATAATAAAATCAATTACGCCTAAGCCCATTTTACATACTAATCTTAAAAATACATCAAGCTTAAATGTAAGCACATACACATGACAGAATAAAACCAAATCCTATTCTACATACTCATCTTTAACATGCACACATTTTGGAGTAAACACTTATGCATAACAAGATGAAACCCAATCCTATAATAATAATAGTAGCAATAATAATAATAATAATAATAATAATAATAATAATCAAAATAATAAGAAGAGAGAGAGAGAGAGAGAGAGAGAGAGAGAGAGAGAGAGAGAGAGAGAGAGAGAGAGAGAGAGAGAGAGAGAGAGAGATAATCCATTTGGACACTGATTAAAATTCTTTGCAAGGAAAACGAAAAGTGACGTACACCGAGTCACAATGTACGCACTCAATACATAAATGTCATCAGTACTGCTTTTAATTTTGTTTTTAAAATGAATTCAAATCATAGACTGAACACACCCCAGGTCTCATCCATCTGATGGAGTTGGGAGATGGCTGCCTGCTGTAATAAATGGAGGAACTGGCAGGGAGGAATTCCTTGTCCTCGTACAAACGCCCCTGACGTGCTAGCTCCTCCCTTTGACGATGGAAACTAGACGATGCCAGGCCTCTGTGCTCTGCTCCATGCCTTTCCTCTCTCCTCTCCCTTCTACGAAAACTGGGTGGATCATTCCTACTAGCCAGCGAAGAGGTTGTCCCAGTTTCGGTTCTGGTGCTTGTCGAGTAAGCAGGGAAAGTCTTTCCCTCGCTGTTGTTGATTTCATCCCTAAATTTATCGTGCCCTCGTCTGGCTGAATGGATGTTGGTATAATCGTGGTGGTTGTGGTCAGGGCCGTAGTAAGCATCATGAGATCCAGAGCTTCCTTTCACAAACTCTAACTGTTCGCCACCGTGATGATCATATTCGCGATACAATGGCATGGTTTTTCAAAACAAAACGGACACTCTTTACTTAGACTCTTGCTTTTAGTAGAATATATATAATATTGGCCTAGTTTAACAGCGTAGGCCTGTTGCTGATCTTTTGATCAAGAAACTAGTCTACCCTAACTGTGGGCTACAATCCAACAATCTTTTGAATGCACTTAATTCCTTTGACAGTTGGAAGCTTGGAAACCTCGGTCAAAAGTCATGGGCGATCTGCAGCAGGCACACTGGCTGTGACACGGAGCGGGTGATTCACATTGCTACACTACATGAAGTGCTTGAAGACTGTGACTTGTCACTTGTCTAGAACTACTCCATTTTTGAAACTGTTGAGCGACTCTGCATTCACAATTTTGACTGTTCTGTATACATTACAAAAGTTAGCCGCTGTTGCTGCACGATCTTCTTTTCAGACTCTGGTGCTGGCACTGGCACCCTAAAACACACCAGCAAGAAACGTCCAGGGGGTTGAACTTTTGAAGTTTCTAGTTGCTTGCCTTGTTCAAGGCCAAGCCAATAAAACACGGAAGTGTGCGTCCTCAAGGAAGTAAACAGCTGGGTTTCTCGGAAGCTCAGCGGGAAACAAAATCCCATTAGATAAAGGAATGCCAGTCAACTCGGCCTTTTACCAGGTCGGTCTCAACGGGGGCGGTCCCAGGCCCGTTGTGTCCCAGGCCCTATATGTCCCAGGCCCGTTGTGTCCCAGGCCCAATAGCTCCCATCCCGTTGTGTCCCAGGCCCATTATAGGTCCCAGACCCGATGATGTGTCGCGGACAAAAGCCCGCCCACCTCGTTATCTGGGAAAACGGACAAAAACCCACTCTGTCTCTCTCCAGACATGATCTCTCTCTCTCTCTCTCTCTCTCTCTCTCTCTCTCTCTCTCTCTCTCTCTCTCTCTCTCTCTCTCTCTCTCTCTCTCTCTCTCTCTCTCTCTCTCTCTCTCTTTCTCTCTCGCTCTGTGTGTGTGTGTGTGTGTGTGTGTGTGTGTGTGTGTGTGTGTGTGTGTGTGTGTGTGTGTATCACAGTGTGTGTGTCACACAGTGTGTGTGTGTGAGAGAGAGGAAATGAGAGAAAATAGGGGTTTTACGCCTTCTGGGCCAAATGGCCATATGGGGTATTTGAAATTAGGCTATAGAGATCCGAAAGTTTCTGTCTCAGCTCTCCAAACATTGTCCCTGTCTCTCTATGAGTATATGTCTCTGTCTGCTTTTATTCTCTTTAACTGTCTGTCTGTCTGTCTGTCTGTCTCTCTCTCTCTCTCTCTCTCTCTCTCTCTCTCTCTCTCTCTCTCTCTCTCTCTCTCTCTCTCTCTCTCTCTCTGCCCCCCCCCCCCCCCCCCCAACTTTTATTTTCAGACCATATGGTGATAATTCTTATTATAAGTTGGCCTCACCCTGTGGTGGCCTTGCTGTCAAATGAATTTGACTACTGAATTCCACAGTTTTAGGGAGACGTGCATCATGATATGAATTATCTCTCCAGTGTCGGTCTATGTGCGAGAAAACAAAAAACTTAGACACACATAATTATGCTCTCTCTCTCTCTCTCTCTCTCTCTCTCTCTCTCTCTCTCTCTCTCTCTCTCTCTCTCTCTCTCTCTCTCTCTCTCTCTCTCTCTCTCTCTCTCTCTCTCTCTCTCTCTCTCTCTCTCTCTCTCTCTCTCTCTCTCTCTCTCTCTCTCCCTGTAATTGATGGAACCCCCTGATTCAAGTTCCCCCCAAATACAACGAACTAGAAATATCATAAATAAATACTTTGTGTAAAATGGGCTTTGAATATTTCGAATGTAGCTATGCTATTATAGATTAATACCCCCCCCCCCCCCCCCCCCCCCCCTGTTTGCTTGTAAAGGGGCAGGGCTCCCAATCGTCCCACAACTCAGTGAAACAAGGGGTCCCAGGGACTCCTTCACTTACAGTATAGAGGGTCCTAGAGGCGGGATAGAGGATCCCAGTGGCATCAAGTTGTGAATGCTAAAAAGAATGTTTCTAGTGCATCTCTGGGACCCCCTGCACATTCTTTTAAAGGGTCCTCTAGTACTTCATAGCCCCCCAAATGGGGGTCCCTGGGAGCCCTAGCTGAGGGCCCATGGCCAAAGTACACTAAACAATTTTAGTGTTCTGTGTTCTCTCTCTCAAACATAATTAAAGTATATTCCAATTTGTAAACTACTGAACCCATCATAATGAAAATTGACAAGATCTCCGATATGCCAGATGGCAGGCCAGATAAATGTAGTCCCAGTGAGTTCGATTTTGATGACAACGCATTGCGACTGTGGAAAAATGTATGGACCGGCCGATTGCAATGAAATTTTATTATTTGCTTTAAATAGACTTGTCGGACTATTGACACGTCGAACTATATAGATGTACCCGTGGTGATTGTCTACCCCACGTGTCCGAAGTTCCCCCACCTACCCCACGTGTCCGAAGTTCCCCTAAACGCAGTGCCCCCGAAATTCATCGACTTGATGCACATGACATGAGAAGCGGAACACCATGGGCTCACGTCAATTTTCACTCCCATCAGACTTTTAATAAAGACGTCACGTCATCATCATGGGTCATGTTTGCGTCGTTCGAAAATCATCAAAAATCAGAACGAAGATCAATTATGATAGAATCTGGACTGAACCAAGAAACTTGATGCTTAGAAAAGGTAGGCCTACGTGAAGTTTGTTTTAATGATTAACATGAACTTGACGATCTTGTACAAGCAGTAGATCAGCCACGTGAGGGCGACCTTGAATTTCACTGAGTTGAATTTAGAGAGTTGAATTAGAAAGGTCAGCGTAACTCGGGCAGAACGAGTGCGGGCAAATTAGTAGTCTAGTATAGAGAACGAACACTCGTGGCAAACGCCCTATTAGGCTATTGGGCAAACTCTCTGAAACTGCACATGATTCTTCTTCTTCTTCAAGTTCTTGGACGCCAGGACGGTCGACGTGCATGGCCACAATGAATGCGATGGTTATTTTATAATGGAACCGGGGAGTTCAACCACTTATGTCGGAAGAAAGGGCATTAGGCCAGAGAAGGAATTTGAGAATTTAAAATAAACTAGAGCGTGAAAACGCTACATCAACCAGCCGCGTGTCAGCATTTTCAGATCCAGTGACCTTGACCTTTGAACAATGACCTTCAACGGGTACGACGTGAGCCATACTACACGTGATGATACTTATACACCTTTATGGGCCAGGTCGTTTGCCTTTTCACTTGCTAGTTAGTGCATCCAGTGTACAACTCCTTAAAGATACACTGACCCACCACGATTAAGCCCCTTGGTTTTTTTTCTGGGTAGCTGTGACCCATATAGAAATGCCCCCAACTTGAAACTGAGGCTGCTCTTTAAAAGGATGCTTCCTTTTCAATTTGGGGGCATTTCTATGGG
>JAGGCT020001633.1:0-12500 GCA_017654935.2 Phymorhynchus buccinoides
GAGTAAATCACCGAGTAGTGTATATTTATTATTATCTTATATTATCATCATTATGTTGCAGTTGGTCGATCTGTTGGTCGGTTCAGAGCCGGGCGACCAGAGCGACATCATCGTGGAATTGTATGCGGGGGTCGGGGGTCAGGAGGCCATGTTGTTCACCGCAGAAATGCTGGCCATGTACCGAGGATATGCCGATTACAAGGGATGGAGCTTCGACATTATGGAGCATGAGAGAAGTGAAACAGGTAGCTGTTGTGTCATGTTGTAGCACAGTGTATGGAGCATGAGAGAAGTGAAACAGGTAGCTGTTGTGTCATGTTGTGTTGTAGCACAGTGTATGGAGCATGAGAGAAGTGAAACAGGTAGCTGTTGTGTCATGTTGTGCTGTAGCACAGTGTATGGAGCATGAGAGAAGTGAAACAGGTAGCTGTTATGTCATGTTGTGTTGTAGCACAGTGTATGGAGCATGAGAGAAGTGAAACAGGTAGCTGTTATGTCATGTTGTGTTGTAGCACAGTGTATGGAGCATGAGAGAAGTGAAACAGGTAGCTGTTGTGTCATGTTGTGCTGTAGCACAGTGTATGGAGCATGAGAGAAGTGAAACAGGTAGCTGTTGTGTCATGTTGTGCTGTAGCACAGTGTATGGAGCATGAGAGAAGTGAAACAGGTAGCTGTTGTGTCATGTTGTGTTGTAGCACAGTGTATGGAGCATGAGAGAAGTGAAACAGGTAGCTGTTGTGTCATGTTGTGCTGTAGCACAGTGTATGGAGCATGAAAGAAGTGAAACAGGTAGCTGTTGTGTCATGTTGTGTTGTAGCACAGTGTATGGAGCATGAGAGAAGTGAAACAGGTAGCTGTTGTGTCATGTTGTGCTGTAGCACAGTGTATGGAGCATGAGAGAAGTGAAACAGGTAGCTGTTATGTCATGTTGTGTTGTAGCACAGTGTATGGAGCATGAGAGAAGTGAAACAGGTAGCTGTTGTGTCATGTTGTGTTGTAGCACAGTGTATGGAGCATGAGAGAAGTGAAACAGGTAGCTGTTGTGTCATGTTGTGTAGCACAGTGTATACATGAGAGAAGTGAAACAGGTAGCTGTTGTGTCTTGTAGCACAGTGTATGGAGCATGAGAGAAGTGAAACAGGTAGCTGTTGTGTCATGTTATGCTGTAGCACAGTGTTGTGCAGTGTGGTGTATTGTATTGTGTATCTAGGCATTGAGCGTCAGCTCTCATCACGGGTGAAGATGTCACGTGACGTCTACAAACATCTCAAGTTTGAGGCAGGTGATGATGATGATGATGATGATGATGATGATGATGACAGGAGGTGTCCGTCGAGCGTCAGCCCTCATCACGGGTGAAGATGTCTACAAACATCTCAAGTTTGAGGCAGGTGATGATGATGATGGTGATGATGATGATGGTGATGATGACGATGATGTTGATGTTGATGATTATTATGACAGGAGGTGTCCGTCGAGCGTCAGCCCTCATCACCGGTGAAGATGTCTAGAAACATCTCAAGTTTGAGGCAGGTGATGATGATGATGGTGATGATGATGATGGTGATGATGATGATGATGATGATGATGATGATGATGATGATGATGATGACAGGAGGTGTCCGTCGAGCGTCAGCCCTCATCACGGGTGAAGATGTCTACAAACATCTCAAGTTTGAGGCAGGTGATGATGATGATGGTGATGATGATGATGGTGATGATGATGACGATGATGATGATGACAGGAGGTGCCCGTCGAGCATCAGCCCTCATCACGGGTGAAGATGTCTACAAACATCTGAAGTTTGAGGCCGGGGTGCACCGAGTTCAGAGGGTGCCCAGAACAGAGAAGTCAGGACGAATCCACACCTCCACCATGACTGTGGCTGTTCTCCCTCAACCCACACAGGTATAGTGCTGCAGCCAGGGGGAGTGGTTGGCCTTTGGGGCAGAGAGCGAGAGGATATTCCTTGAAAAGAGAAGTCAGGACGAATCCACACCTCCACCATGACTGTGGCTGTTCTCCCTCAACCCACACAGGTATAGTGCTGCAGCCAGGGGGAGTGGTTGGCCTTTGGGGCAGAGAGCGAGAGGATATTCCTTGAACAGAGAAGTCAGGACGAATCCACACCTCCACCATGACTGTGGCTGTTCTCCCTCAACCCACACAGGTATAGTGCTGCAGCCAGGGGGAGTGGTTGGCCTTTGGGGCAGAGAGCGAGAGGATATTCCTTGAACAGAGAGATCAGGACGAATCCACACCTCCACCATGACTGTGGCTGTTCTCCCTCAACCCACACAGGTATAGTGCTGCAGCCAGGGGGAGTGGTTGGCCTTTGGGGCAGAGAGCGAGAGGATATTCCTTGAACAGAGAGATCAGGACGAATCCACACCTCCACCATGACTGTGGCTGTTCTCCCTCAACCCACACAGGTATAGTGCTGCAGCCAGGGGGAGTGGTTGGCCTTTGGGGCAGAGAGCGAGAGGATATTCCTTGAACAGAGAGATCAGGACGAATCCACACCTCCACCATGACTGTGGCTGTTCTCCCTCAACCCACACAGGTATAGTGCTGCAGCCAGGGGGAGTGGTTGGCCTTTGGGGCAGAGAGAGGGAGAGGGAGGGAAGAAAAGAAAGAATACAGCATTTTCTTAGTAGAGAGAGATTGGGTAAAAGGCATACCTCTACTATTATTGTGTCTGAGCTTTTTTCAACACACAGGTATAGTGCTGCAGCCAAGGAGATTAGTTGGCCTTTGAGGCAGAGAGCGAGAGAGAGAGATCAGCATATTCCTTGAACAGAGAGATCAGGACGAATTCACTCCTCTACCATGACTGGCTGTTCTCCCTCAACCTAATCCAACATAGTGCTGCAGCCAAGGGGATCGGTTGGCCTTTGGGGCAGGGAGAGAGAGAGTGCAACATATTCCTAGAACAGAGCTTAACTGAGTCTCACAGTATCACTATCAGTTTATTTCTTTGTGTTTGGTAATATTCACATTAGTAATGTCTTTTAGATTTTCCCATTGACTTCAGTCTTAATGAGATGGAAATCAATCAGGGCTCAAGATGCTCAGCTTTTTTTCTCTAAAACTAGAGGAAAAACTAGCAGCTGGTTGTAAGAAAACAACAGATTTTTTTTCTCCAGAGAAATGCATGCCGTGCTATGTATTCTTTTTTCCTTTTACCATTGTACCCACAAATCAGAAATTGCTGTGAACATATTTATTTCTGTACAAATGAACATGGTAATACTAATAGCATTTAGATTTTTGCACCTGGTAAGTTTACTAAATGCATTTCTTTTCAACAAGCTGATACCACTGCCAAGCCCTGGATGTATGGATAAAAGAAACAAAGGTTAGAAAATAGAGGCAGGGGATTCAGTGTGTCAACTGTAACACACAGCTGTGTTTGTATGTGTTTTTCTGGTGTACAGATTGACATCAGTGTGAACCCCAAGGATATACACTTTGACACGTTCAGGGCTCAGGGCCCAGGGGGCCAACACGTCAACAAAACAGAGAGCGCTGTGCGCATCACGCACAAACCATCAGGTCAGTGGTGTTTGACACGTTCAGAGCTCAGGGGCCAGGGGGCCAACACGTCAACAAAACAGAGAGCGCTGTGCGCATCACGCACAAACCATCAGGTCAGTGGTGTTTGACACGTTCAGAGCTCAGGGGCCAGGGGGCCAACACGTCAACAAAACAGAGAGCGCTGTGCGCATCACGCACAAACCATGAGGTCAGTGGCACGTCAACAAAACAGAACGCTGTGCACATCACGCACAAACCATCAGGTCAGTGGTGTTTGACACGTTCAGGGGCCAGGGGGCCAACACGTCAACAATGATGATGATGATGACGATGGTGTCACAGTGGTGGAGTGTCAACAGGAGAGGTCACAGATCAAGAACAGAGAACTGGCCATTAAAATGATGATGATGATGGCAATGATGATGGTGATGATGATGATGATGGTGTCACAGGCACGGTGGTGGAGTGTCCTGTGATGATGATGATGATGATGATAATCGCGATGATGATGATGATGGTGTCACAGGCACGGTGGTGGAGTGTCCTGTGATGATGATGGTGATGATGATGATGATGATGGTGATTATAATGATGATGATGGTGTCACAGGCACGGTGGTGGAGTGTCAACAGGAGAGGTCACAGATCAAGAACAGAGAACTGGCCATGAAGATACTGCTGTATGAGGATGATGATGATGATGATAATGGTGATGATGATGATGGTGTCACAGGCACGGTGGTGGAGTGTCCTGTGATGATGATGATGATGATGATAATGGCGATGATGATGATGGTGTCACAGGCACGGTGGTGGAGTGTCAACAGGAGAGGTCACAGATCAAGAACAGGGAACTGGCCATGAAGATACTGCTGTCCAGGTCAGTGATACTCCATGAATGAAGGATGTCAAACACTTTCAGTGCTCTTTCTCCTCAGAGCTCATAGTCATAGTGAACCTACAACAGAAATTCTGGCCCTGTACTCTGCCGGAGACTCAGTGACTAGATTAGGGTCCATGGATCATGGTTTGTAGGCTTTCCTGGATTTGGACACGCCCATGGGTAACGCCTGTGGGCATAAGTAATTATCACACACACACACACACACACACACACACACACACACACCACTACCAACATTTACATTTATAAAGACATGGTGTCTGATTCAGCCCGAGGTGGGAGTGTATTTACTTTACACAACTCTCAACAGTCTCTTTTATAGAGTTGCTCCCCTTGGTGTAAGATTATTTTTGCATTGAATACTAATTCCTACTACAGTTCATGCTTCTAATCTATAATGATAACTCTCTCTCTCTGTGCTTCTGTCTCTCTCTATCCCTTTCTCTTTTGATTTGTGGAATATGGCTATAAATGGTTTCCTTTTCTTGCAGACTGTACCAAAAACAAGTGGAAGAACAAGAAGAGGCACTGAGCATGAAGCCCTAAACTGAATTTGCATATTATTAATTTAATTAACATATCTTTTTCTTATCTAGACTGCATCAGAAGCAAATGGGGAACATCTTCTTCTTCTCTTCAGGGCCCACGGTCAGTACATTGACCATTCTGGCTCCTTTAAACATGAGTCAACACTCGGCAAGAAACTCAAGTTGCAAGTCGGATCTGATGGTTGATTGGAGAAGATTTGAACCAGTGACCAGACCCATTGCTTTGCATATTAATTAGGATGTTATTTGCTTTATTTTTCTGACTCTAACAGACCGTACCAGAAATAAGTCGAAGAACAAAAAGCAGTGCTGAACAAGAAACGTAAAATGCAAAAAAACGGCTCAGCCAGCCATTCAAAAAAGATCCAAATGTACAACTACGCCCATTGCTTTCTAACTCTAAATAACAAATAACATACTGCTGCTTCTTTTGTTCAGATCATACCAGATGCAAGTGGAAAAACAAGAAGCAGTGTCTTGCAAGAAACGCAAAAAGCATGTTGGATTTGTTGGTCGATCTGAAAATATTCGAATCTACAGCCACACCCATTGCTTTCTAATTAACGAATCAATTACAACATCAGTGCTTTCAATTTTCTCAGACTGTACCAGAAGCGTTTCATTCTCCCCCTCCCCACTGTTCCCTTGTAACATGGGCAGAAGGCCTAGTCAGTAATCTGAGTTGAATTGAGTTGAGTTACCAGAAGCAAGTTGAAGAAGAAGCAGCGGCTCTGAGCAGGAAACGTAAAATGCAGGTTGGATCGGCCGGCAGATCGGAGAAGATCCTTGCATCCAACTACATGCACCTGTAGCTTTCTAATCAATATAAACGACATATTGATGCTTCCATTGTGTTACAGACTCTACTAAGTGGAAGAACAAGAAGCTGCCCTGAGCAGGAAATGTGAAATGCAGGTTGGATCGGCCGGCAGATCAGAGAAGATCCTTGCATCCAACTGCATGCACCTGTAGCTTTCTAATCAATATAAACGACATATTGATGCTTCCATTGTGTTACAGACTCTACCAGAAACAAGTGGAAGAACAAGAAGCTGCCCTGAGCAGGAAACGTAAAATGCAGGTTGGATCGGCCGGCAGATCGGAGAAGATTCGAACCTACAACTACAGCCAGGACCGAGTGACGGACCACCGGGGCCCGCTGACCCTGTTTGGGGTTTCGGCCTTTCTTAGCGGGGAGGAAATGTTGGAGGAGATCATTCAGACATTGATGGTGGAGAGTCGACTGGAGTTGCTACAAGCCATGGTGGAGGAGAGTGAGGAGAAGAGAGGGAAGGAATGAACACTGTGTCATTGGGAAAACTGTGTCAGGAATGATGAGGACTTGGGTTATGAACAAGTGAGAAGAGAGGGACAGAATGAACACGGTGTCATTGGGAAAACTGAGCAACTGTCAGGAATCAGGAGGACTCAGGTTATGAAAGAGTGAGGTTTTTCTATTGGAGAATAGGGTAGAAATGAGTTATGATGTGATTGGAAATTGTACAACTTTTGTTAGGGGTATGCAAGAACTTTGAGGGAAAATGAAGGTTTTTTCCTGAGAAAAATAAGAAATTTGGTCTGAACGAATAGGAAACTGTTCATGGAACGACTGAATTTTGTTTGGAAAAACTAATAATTCTTTTCAGAGAACGGTTTGAAATTGGATCGAGGAAAAATATTTGTTTGAACATGGGAAAAGTGAAAAAAAGTAAAGGCTCAGGGGAAAGAGTGATTTGTTTCAGGGGAAAGAGTGATTTGTTTCAGGGGAAAGTGATTTGTTTCAGGGGAAAGATGAATTTGTTTAGAAAGAATGAAAATTTGGTCAAAGAAATAAGAACAGTCAAAAGGATCAATCAAGTACTGTGTGTGTGGGAGGGGTGCGATTCCAAATCAGAATAATGATGGAATTGGGCGTTCGCCTGGGACACAAATAACATGCAGTCAGAGAATAGTCCAGAAGTGTGAACAGGCAGATTGTGTCTGTCTGTTATTACTGGAGTGTTCACATTTCTCAGAGGAAGGTTTACTTCTGGTTATGATGGGGAAGTATGGTGTGACGATGGGGAGATATGGTGTGACGATGTGGAAATATGATGTGATGATGGGGAAGTATGGTGTGACGATGGGGAAATATGGTGTGATGATGGGGAAATATGGTGTGACGATGGGGAAATATGGTGTGACGATGGGGAAATATGGTGTGACGATGGGGAAATATGGTGTGACGATGGGGAAATATGGTGTGACGATGGGGAAATATGTGACGATGGGGAAATATGGTGTGACGATGGGGAAATATGGTGTGACGATGGGGAAATATGGTGTGACGATGGGGAAATATGTGATGATGGGGAAATATGGTGTGATGATGGGGAAATATGGTGTGATGATGGGGAAATATGGTGTGACGATGGGGAAATATGGTGTGATGATGGGGAAATATGGTGTGATGATGGGGAAATATGGTGTGATGATGGGGAAATATGATGTGATGGGGAAATATGGTGTGATGATGGGGAAATATGATGTGATGGGGAAATATGGTGTGACGATGGGGAAATATGGTGTGACTATGGGGAAATATGGTGTGACAATGGGGAAATATGATGTGACGATGGGGAAATATGGTGTGACGATGGGGAAATATGGTGTGATGATGGGGAAATATGATGTGATGGGGAAATATGGTGTGATGTTATGCTGCAGCCAGAGGGGTTGGTTGGCCCATGGGGACAGTCCATAGACCCCACATCAACTGCCCTCAACACCTCTGGGCTGAGAAAGTGGGGATGTGCCCTGGGCAAGGCATCTCCCTTATAACCAATTCTCAGCCCAGCTTTCCCCAATAGCCGTTTCCTCCTGTGCTATCTGCCAGTCGTCGTGAGAGGCCTGGGAATACAGTGGAATCTCCCTTAACCTTTACCGGATCATGCTTTGGACTACACGGACACGATGGCGGGGGTCTTCCACGACCCCCTACTCAGCGAAGAGCAAATTCCGAGGTGTTTATCCCTGTCTGGATGGCGGGGGTCGCCCACGACCCCTACTGGTCAAAGAGGCACCATGTGTTTATCCTTGTCCGGATGGCGGGGGTCTCCCACAACCCCTACTCAATGCACTGCAGTGCTCTTTAAAGTAGGGGTTGTGGGAGACCCCCGTCATCCGGACAGGTATATCAAAATTACGCGTCATATTACGTCATTTATATTTTATACACATTAATGAAATTTAACACTCTTAAAGCCATTTACGTTTTTGACAAAGTCATGAAATTTCATGAAGATTGCTTAAATAGTTTTAGAGATATAACATGTTTTGTGTGTCAAGGGGTCGTGGGCGACCCCAGAAGTCCGGTAAAGGTTAAAAATCATCCAACATGAGGTCTATTAAGGGAGGGGTCTTATAAGGGAGGTGATTTTAATACTTAAAAGAAGGGCAATGTCTCAGAGAAGTAGGTCTTATGTGGGAGGGAGTCTTATAAGGGAGGTTCCACTGCAGTGCAGAAAATTGTCTTTACAGAAACAAGCTGGTGAAATGTGATGCCTGTGATGGCTGCCTGTTATATTAGATTATCTTGAAGGAATATCATTGTGTGGAATAAAGTGTAACAAAAACAGAAAATGCAGCATATCTTCATTCATTTGTCTCCGTCTCTCTGTTTGTCGGATTCTGTCTGTCTCTCTCTCTCTCTCTCTCTCTCTCTCTCTCTCTCTCTCTCTCTCTCTCTCTCTCTCTCTCTCTCTCTGTGTCTCTCTCTCTCCCTCTCTGTCTGCCACCCTCTTTCTCTCTCTCTCTGTCTGCCACCCTCTCTCTCTCTCTCTCTCTCTCTCTCTCTCTCTCTCTCTCTCTCTCTCTCTCTCTCTCTCTGTGTTATGATGGAAGTGGGAAAATAGAGGAAAGCAAAAAGCTCAAGCGTGCACACACAAAAAAGAAAATCAATTTTTAAAATGTCGTTTATTTCACAAAACACAATGTTCAGGTGTGATTAAAAATGGCATTATTCATTTATTGAATTGTAAAAAAGGAATAATTGAAAAAACATATAACCATGTGGTTGTTTTTATATACACAGTCAACATTGGGTGTAAAGGTAAACAGTTTGACATGACATAATAATGTACTCCCAGTACACCAAAGAACAAAACAAGGGGGAAACCTCTACATAATCTAGAGACTATGGCCTCATGTTGAATAACTTCTCGTTAGCTATCCAACATTACCTGGTTTATATCACCATTGCTTCATCATAATCAATTGCATATCCGAACACCACAAAAAGTATTGCTGCTCTTGGAAATTGTTTTTGTCGCAGACTAAAGGTTTCCTATTTAAAAAGAGCCTATTATATTTAAGCATATTGCTGTTGGAAATAAATGACCATACACACTGGGTTAGGACTAGGACAAACAAATGGAGAGTTATACAACAGGTACATATAAACATATTGCTGTTGGCAATAAATGACCATACACACTGGGTCAGGACTAGGACAAACAAATGGAGATTTATACAACAGGTACATATAAACATATTGCTGTTGGAAATAAATGACCATACACACTGGGTTAGGACTAGGACAAACAAATGGAGATTTATACAACAGGTACATATAAACATATTGCTGTTGGCAATAAATGACCATACACACTGGGTCAGGACTAGGACAAACAAATGGAGAGTTATACAACAGGTACATATAAACATATTGCTGTTGGCAATAAATGACCATACACACTGGGTCAGGACTAGGACAAACAAATGGAGATTTATACAACAGGTACATATAAACATATTGCTGTTGGAAATAAATGACCATACACACTGGGTTAGGACTAGGACAAACAAATGGAGATTTATACAACAGGTACATATAAACATATTGCTGTTGGCAATAAATGACCATACACACTGGGTCAGGACTAGGACAAACAAATGGAGATTTATGACATATAGAATGGAGACATGTGAGCCTTTGACATAATTTTGTATTATGATATAGAAATGAGATCGATGATGCATAGAGACGAGAGCACAGCGGTACGTTACCATGTAAAACATTCACTATACATTTGCCTATATGGATTTCATGCATATATTTATTAAGTTTAATTAACAACAGAAAACAGGCAAGTATGGTGTAAACGGCATAAAACTTTTGTGTTCTTATTGTCTGGGGAAAACAAATGTTTATTTTTAATGAAACAAACAGCCATTATTACTCATTTTGTGGTATTAAACAAAGCTAGCAATATTTACAGCAGAAGAAAGTTCTATTTTTGGCTCTAATGTCTGCATTGTTAAAAATTCGGGACTTTCCTGGTGTTGCACTGCCTCCGGGTATTGCCTCCAGGATCGTTCCCACCATCTTTATATCTACTAATGTCCCATATGTGTCTGTTCCAGACCGGAGGACGTTAAACAGATTTTTCTTCTATTTTTGGCTCTGTGTGTGTGTGTGCGCGCGTATCTGTGTGTGTGAATGTGCACATTATGTCTGTGTTTAAAAAAATGTGTGTACGCGCGAGTGTGTGCGATATTACGTGTATATCTGTGTGGACATGTGTGCTTATGAACATCGAATTAATCGAGTGTAGGATTAAACTTGTGTAACAGATGCTAAGCAAGCGCACACACACATATTGTGGCGTATATTCATATCACGTATGAACTAGATTTTGAGACATGGATTAGAAAACAGTAGGCATACCTCTAAAGAAGTCTCCTGTCTCCCCGTTCCCCTCTTTGCCTCTCTCTCTCTCTCTCTCTCTCTCTCTCTCTCTCTCTCTCTCTCTCTCTCTCTCTCTCTCTCATACAAATCCTAAGTTGTTTTGTAATCTTTCAACAATGTAACTAACAATAGGCCTGCAGAGCATCACTCCTAGCTCTTCAAATTAGAGATGATTTTGCACTAGAAAGCTTACCACGATCCAATGTTGATTCCAAATGATGCACTAGGGTGTGTAGAATCCCTGTGTGAAAAATCCCCTTGGGATTTCTGAGTTACAACGTCCTTATTTCTATTTTTAGACTGCAAACTCCATATCACATGAAACATAAACAGCAAAACCCGTGATCTCTTTTAATAATTCCAAGTCGATACGTATGCATGCGATGCATTGATCGAGATGTTTAAGCTCTTTTTGTGTAATTTTGAAAAACAATTCCCCTAGTTATGACGTCATCAATTCTATTTTTCCACTGAAAACTTCTGATCATGTGAACAAATTATTATACTGAACAGTCCTCTTACAGGCTAATTTGCCAGCCGAGGAGGACAACACAACTTCCACCAAGAACATTTCAGCATTTCGCAGCCTATCTTGCATTCAAACACACCTGTCGTCAGCCGCTCTACCTTCTTTAAGGTAGTACTACATCCTAAGCTGCAGGGGTGGGGGGGTGGGGGGGGGGGAACTCCTTTCACGGCCTACCTTGCCTTCTTACACTCAATCACACCATTTGCGGGGCGCTACATTGACATTTTATTGCCTATTAAGCCAAAAATCGAGTTATTTTCGTACTTTTCACCCTTCTATGACGTACATTTGGGGCGACAGGGGGGCTTCCTCCTTTCTTTCTTTTCTTTTGCCAAGGGGTTGGGGGTTCCGGAAACCCTGTAAGGGCGCGCCCCCCCCCCCCCCCCCTAGATCCGCCCCTGGGCCCAGTTGTTAACCGATTGTCAGAGGGAGATACATGGACACCAGAGAGAGACAGACGGACAGACAGAGCATTCAACCCTTTCCTGGTTGTCTTGTTTTTCTGTCGCTATGGACACCATCCAACACGATCGGCTTATACATAAGACACACAACACATCACCATGGCATCAGATGGTGTTCATCGATAACTCACACTTCAAAGGAGCGGGCAAAACCACGTGAAGTCTTCCTTGTCAGCTGTACAATAGGCCTACTGCTACACGGAGAGGCCTGTCGTCTACAGCTCGGGCAACAGCTGACTTAAGCCTAGCTACACTAAAGAATGAAATAGGGAGGTCAAGAGAGGAGATCACGAAATTGAACAAAGGGGGAGAACTCTCTTTCTAATTAACTCCATTCCACCAATTTTGATTACGATACCAATCATCTAGCAATGCGTGGATCAGAGCCAAAGGGAGACAAACGAGGCATCATTCTCAGAATGTAGGATGTATTAATCAACTTTGGTGGAGGGGAGTTAATTAGAAAGAGAGTTATCCCCCTTTGTTCAATTTCCCTAGCTACACTACATACCATCCGATCTCAAAGCGATGAGATTGTGACACTTGTAGGCATGATTCTCGTGAAAGACAATGCCCCACATGGCCGAAAGGCCGAAGAGGGCGTACAGCCTTATTTCGTCTCGTGAAAGTCTACTGTCTACATGAATTTGCTGAAATCCTACTAGTTTGTTCACTATATTAATGTTGTAGTCCCCCGTACACGAATCTGGTGAAATATCTGTATTTGTGCATCAGACATTTCATTGGATTCGTGTATTGGGTCTACGTGAGTAGTGGGCGAAAATAGTAG
>JAGGCT020001633.1:15000-32500 GCA_017654935.2 Phymorhynchus buccinoides
CTCTCTCTCTCTCCACAGCCAAACACAAACATTTCTTTAGGAAATCCAAGCCGGATCGTGACATTGATCTTTGACCCACCACTCATCAATGTCGTTGTACGTATTCGCATAGTCCTCTTTATGATGCAGCCTTCTGCAAACCTCACAAAAAGGGAAAGGGTAGGGCTCCAGCACTGTCCAATGTTTCTTCCATGATAAGTAGCTCAGATACAACTCCCTGTCTCCAGCCACTTTCTTCAGATAATCAGCCAACTCTTGGACAGTGGGAAACTTGGAGGCATCAATGAAGGAATTGGGAGGTAAAAGTTTAGAATAATTCGCTCCTCCTCGCACAACAGGCACCACCACCTTTTTCAAAGTTCGGTAAATTTTCTCTGTTAAATAATCATTGCAAATGGAGTTTTCTAAGGCTAGGTAGAAGTAGTAATCATTGGTTAGCATATCCAGGCACGACTCGTCGCCTTCTTTTCCGCATTTCAAAGGCCCGCATTGGCCAAACACATCCACTTGGATGTAACGTTGTACATTTTTTGTAAATTCTTCACGTCTGCTTTTCGTGTTGCAGTTAGAAACGAACCAAGCGGCAAGCTTAGTTTTCCCTGCCGCTACTTTTTCTAAATCTGATGTGAGTAGAGGAGTTTCGGATTCAATAACTTCGCCATAACCGAAATATAAATCAGAATCTCTTCGATAAGTCAAAGTCCAGTTGAAGAATCCTCGGTATGGCGACTTTTCAAAAATGGAGTTGTGAGAATTGGAAGGACTTTCCACAGCAAAGAAGGTCCACATTTGATTGGAGGAGCGTTGTAAGGGAAGCGTTGATTGGAAGCGATGGTAGTAAATGATCACCGCGTCCACTTCGTCCAGAAGTTCTCCGTCTAAAGTTAACGTACATTTGTGGTCACACGAAGTGAATCGTTCTGTTCCTGATTTGAATTCGTAATAGTAAGGAAACGTGTGCATTAAGATACTTTTGACCCCACTCTGGTTGAAAGATGAAGGATATCCCTTGTGGAATTTGATTGGTGGAGAGCTGATTCCCCGCAGTCTCTGTAAAACTGATTGGTAGTTAGTGTTGTGGGTTTGCAGGTTGTTGAAGGCGTATTTCTGTAGCAGGACCAACACCACTCCTGTTACCGCCATCGACATCAAGATCTTGGTTCGACCGCAGTGTCTCAGAATTCTGGAAGAGAAAATATAGAAATGTTGATGAGAAGCATCATACAAACATACACGCACATATATAACGCACACACACAAGCGCACACGTATGCGCGCACACACACATGACATTGTGCTAACTTACAAACACACATACAGAAAAAAACACAGCACGTGCAGTCGTGAATTGCATAATTTAATTATCGGCTAACATGAACTTGAGGTTGATGCCAATAGTTGATGCCGAGAGGCGAACGATCAAAAGTATATATCCTACAGTACCGTAATGGAACAATCATACCTGAATCCTTTGAGACAGACTAGTGACTCTCAAACTTGAAGGCGTTTGCATTGGCGTTTTGAGCTGAGCAAAATGGATCAATTAGTTCTCCTTTGATGGTCACAATACACGCTGCAATTGTTCGCTTCTTTTTTTTTTACCATGGCAACACAGTGATATGCATGTGATATTATTATACTAGCATATCATTGTGTTGCCATGGGAAAAGAGACAAAACAACAACGTGTATTTGAACCATGGAAGAAAGGTGGTACAGTAGTTAAGACGTTCGCCTGCCGATTTCAATGCGTGATTGCAGCGTGAGTGACCCGGGTTCGAATCCCAGCCTCGCCCTTTCTTTCTAGTTCGACAGGAAAATCGAAGTGAACATCGAGTTCTTCGGATGGGGACTTAAAGCTAGTCTGACCCGTGCGCTTTACGCACGTAAAAATCCCACAGCAGTTAAAAGTAAGTAAGAGCAGGGAGAAATCCCGCTGCCTGGTATGACCAAACTGATAGCTAGTTTTCTCAAGTCTGCCCCCACCCCCTCCTCACTCTGCCCCCCCCCCCCCCCAAAAAAAAAAAGGGGTAGACGCTGCGCTTGCGGCGACGCGCTCTACGGGGGAGAGCAGCTCGAATTTTACAGAGATAAGTCTCTGTGACTAGAATATACCAAATACAAATACCAAATACAAATACCAATACCAATATACGAAAACCAATACCAAATACAAATACCAAATACCAATACTAATACCAACAACAACAACATACAGTATATATACGGCGCTGAATCTTGATCGAAATCAAATCAAAGCGCACATAGGCCTACAGACGTTAGCATTCATAGCGCATTCAAACAAAAACGCAATACAAAGCGAACTCACACGGATGACATAAATGGAATATAGCAGAAACAGACCTAATGGCAAGAGAGAGAAGAGAAAGAGAGCGGAGCTTTAATGACGGGGGAACAGGTGGGTTTTGAGGTTAGCTTTGAAAGCAGAGAGGGTCGGTCGCCGACGGAGGGAGAGAGGAAGTTTGTTCCAGGAGGTCGGTCCTGAGACAGCAAAAGAGCGCCGACCAACAGTTGAAAGCTTATACCTAGGGATCTGGAGAGAAAGCGGGTCAGAAACTGAACGTAAAGTGTGAGCTGGCGTGTAGATGGAAATATTGTCGCAGAGGTAAGATGGAGCAGCTTTATGGATAGATTTATAGCAAAGTGTGTTTAATTTATACTCAGTTCTGTCTGCGACAGGAAGCCAAATACAAATACCAATAAATACAAATACCAATACCAATACAAAAACCAAATACAAATACCAATACCAAATACAAATACCAATACCAAATACAAATACCAATAAATATCAATACAAAAACCAAATTCCAATACAAATACCAAATACCAATACAAAAACCAAATTCCAATACAAATACCAAATTCCAATACAAATACCAATACCAAATACCAATAAATACAAATACCAAATACCAATACAAAAACCAAATACCAATACCAATACCAAATGAGGACTTTCCACAAAGCCAGCTGACCTGGAGATAATTCGGCAGACATAGTGGGAGTGTACCTTTGAAAATCATCTCCACTAAAGAATAAATAAATAAATAAATAGATTATGAACCAGCCCTCCAGAATAGCAGCTGCCTCCTCTCCTATCTGGCAGGCATAGTCGGAGACGACTGGCATACATACTACTCGTGTAGTCTAGAACTGAGAATCCATAATTTACAGGAAGGCCCCTCATATATGTGTGTCACACAACACGGGTGACTTGGTGTGAGTTATACATGTATCACTGACTGATCATAGAAGCGTACGAAGTATGATATGTGTGTATGAGAGAGAGAGAGAGAGAGAGAGAGAGAGAGAGAGAGAGAGAGAGAGAGAGAGAGAGAGAGAGAGAGAGAGAGAGAGAGAGAGAGAGAGAGAGAGAGAGAGAGAGAGAGAGAGAGAGAGAGAGAGAGAGAGAGAGAGAGAGAGAGAGAGAGAGAGAGAGAGAAGAAAATAGATTTACCCTTCTAATGTACAGAAGTTGAAAAAGTGATCGGCGACAAAATGTCACTTGTAGAACAAAATGACTTGTAGTACGTCACATGTTGTCGCCGGCGACAAAATGTGTCATAACAGACCCTCATTGCCATTGTAACGTCTTCACCCCGAGAAGACCCTACAGTCTTCATGAAGAACGTCCATAAGGGTCGACGACCGAATAGACGATAATCTCACTATCATGCAGGGGTTTGATGCACTAGGCGGCGACCCCCCCCCCCCCCCCACCCCCCGCCCATACCCCCCCCCCCCCCCTCTCTCTCTTTTTCATTTTTCAATTGCAATGTAATGTCAGCTTCTGCTACATGTGTCCACTTTAGCATGATATATTATTTTGTTCTCTTCACCCAACAATCTAAACCCCTTTTTTTAATTTCCCTCCCCCTCCCCACCCCATACTCAACACCCAACTGACCCTTGTTTCCAGCTTCTGCCATCTATGATTGCGTGCTCACTGTCCCCAACCTCTCTCACCTCAAAACATTTTTGTTAGTCCCCGAGCCTCCGTCCGTCCGGCTATTCGTCCGTTTTTCTCAAAAACTATTCAGTCTATCATCATCAAATTTTGTATACTAGTTTGCCAAGATGCCACTGATGTATTTAGTTTACATTAAGGTCAAGGTCGCGCCAGTTACGGGGTTCAAACCCCGAAACACATAATCGCTAATATCTCGCGAAGTTTTGCATGTATTTTAATGCATTTTTTTCCCCACAACATTTCTTGATGAATGATCTATACTATAACACAGTTGTCATGAATTTTTCTGTGCGCGCGTGTGCGCATGATCGCGCGCGCTCAAATCACGGGTCCGAACCCCAAGGCTATATATATATATATATAAACTATTCAGTTACGTGCTGTTTTGATGCCTTTTTATGTAGACGTGCTGTTTTTGATGCGTTTTTATGTATGTGTACAACCGACACATTCCGATTTCGGAGTACCTTTTTTCTTTTTTCTCTTCCTTCCCCCCCTGATTTGTGTTCACAAATGCATGCCTTGCTCTTTGGTTTCAACTTGGTTGTATCATTTACGCATTGGACTGTAGAGGGGAAGTATTGGTTTTGTTTTTTGATCTTGTTTTTTTGCTCCTTTTAAATTTGTTGCCTGCTTTTTGCTCTTTTTGCTGTTTAATTGTTTGTCTGTGTAAAAGGCGCATTCGCCGAAATATCCAGTAGTTTTGTTTTGTCTTGTGAATAAAATAACGTCATTTTACACTTGTTTGTTTGTTGTATGTTCCAGTGACGTTGCAGTCTGTTTCAGTTGTGGGGGTTTTCCCATAGGCTTAGTGTAAACGCACTAGAAAAAGGTGTAAGAATACACCGTTGCAGTTATTTATCTTCACATAGCATTAGTGATTAGGCCTATTACATAACATTGTCACCATGGACTTCTATACACGTGTATATAGAAGTCCGTGATTGTCACGATAAATAAGTACATGACATGAAATATCTACCTCTCGTATGCGAACTATAACCATCTAACCCTAACCCTAACCACGGAAATAACCAACAAATAGAGCAGGAGGGTGTAAATCTACATAATATTTGCCGATAAATCGATGTACAAAGCCATGCACTTAGTTTCGTAAAATTCACAATTGGACAAACAAACGATTCTGATTGGCTAGGCGCCGGCTAGGCCTACTTATTTCATGAGGTAGGATATTCTCTTCACACCGTCTTGTCAACGCAAGCTGTTCCTACCACAGCTGGACCCAGAATTTGACAAGCTGTGCTACCCCTATGATTCATTCAGCGCTGACGACAAAATGTGATGCTGGTACACAGCGAAGCCACTCTCAAGAAGATTCACTGTTCGACTGAATCAATAGTGCCAGCTGATCGACACAAACCATTCTGTGCATGCGGGCGGCTACTCAACTCCAAGACCAGCCAGGCGCGTCGATATTAGCAGACGATTGGAGCTATGCAATTTTGTCACAGGGAGAGTCCATGTTGACAATGTAGACGCAGTACTTGCCGTAAGAACAGCTCAAATTCTTCTTCAGTCCGGAAATACAAATGAGCCGACTGAACCTGTGCGAAGAGCTACGGCACCTCCGTTTAAAAAAAAAGAAGCGTGTTTTCCGGGCCTGTGATTGACATTCTTGTCAAAGCTGACTCCCCTCCTTTTGACGGTGTGTTGAAATGGACTCGCTCTCGTTAAGTGTGTAGCAACAGACAAGAACATAGCGATTGCTTTTTCAGTCAACAGATTATCGTTCTTGACGGGCATAAATGTGAATATAGCCGTGTACGTTTTATTGTTGGTGTTTACAAGTTAAAATAACAGCAATTGTCGTTAGTGTTTCAGTTCATTGGTTCTGTTTGTGTTTATCTTTAAACGTTAAATTTTGTCACCACATCTTATGAAGTATGTTTGTGTTAAAAAATTATATTTTGTTGAACTACACTCTTTGCCCAAGACAGTGTGTTACATACAGTGTGTGTGCTGCGACCATTGTTGTGAAAATGGATGCGTTTTCATTTCGCTGCAGATCTGAGCTGGTTTTCTTGCTTTTCTGTTGATACATATCGGTATATATCCGTTATTATCCTATCTCTCGAGCCACATACGTCTAAACAGAGGTCGTTTCGCCAGCGCCATCTTGATCACGTGAAGCCAAAATGGCGGCGGTAGTACTTTCGCTTTCGACTCGAGCGTCGTTAATCCGATTAAATCGCGATGCTGTGTTATGCTAGGCCTATCGCCAACCGCCATGTTTTGTTGTTGTTGCGATCGTTAAAGCTTGTAAGAGAAAGTAGTCTGCTAAGAAAGATGAAATTGAAAATGCCAGGAGACTGAAGCAAGTAACACTGGCAGCGTGGTCAATGGCGTGGGAAAGAAAGACAAAGAAGCAGTGTGCTGATTCTGTAAGCATCACTGACTCGTAGAAATAGACAGAACTTTCCATCCCAGTGATCGCGTAACACAGCATCACAATCTATTCGGATTAACGACCCACGCTCGATACTACCGCCGCCATTTTGGCTTCACGTGATCAAGATGGCGCTGGCGAAACGACCTCTGTTTAGACGTATGTGCATGAGCCATGCTGTTTATCATACTGCAATATCCCATTCCAAAATCCTAATAACTGATAGTAAATGTAAATCAGAGAGAGAGAGAGAGAGAGAGAGAGAGAGAGAGAGAGAGAGAGAATCGGATGGAGACAGAGATACGGTAGTGACAGAGAGACAGAGGGCTTTGCCGTCGTCAGCCGTATTAACACTGACGGTTAGGAGGTTACAAAGACAGTTCAATAAAGACATACAGTAAATGTCAATCAGACAGAGAGAAGTCTGAAGTTTTTATTGATTAGGCCTCTCTGCCCGTATCAATACTTTTTATTAATAAATAAATGTAAACTAGAACAATAAAATCATGCACATACATATAATCCATACATTGGGAGAAATAATTTGAGAAAAATAATTTATCCAGAGACAAGCGATTGACTTCTAAAAGCAAACGCTTTGGATAGAAAAAGAGAAAGAGATGAGCATGCTTTAATGTCAGTAAATAATAACACTAATTTAAAAGTAAAAGTACATGGGCCACTTTTCATACTTGCCGGTAACATGAACAAATAGAGAGAGAGAGAAAGAGAGAGAGGGAGGAGGGAGGGGGGCAGAGAGACAGACAGACACACAGAGATTCTGACAGACATACAAACACAAAGTCAAAAGTCAAAGAAAAAAAAAGATTTCATTCCTAGGCCTACTGCCCATAACAATTGGAATCACAAAAAAAGCATAATAAATAAATAACAGCAACATCATGAACACATTTAATCAGCGTACATTCATACATTCTTGTCACAAGGTATGTAATAATAAAAAAATTATGTTCTTTATGGATAAACAACTTGACAATTACCAGCCGCGAAGCGTAGCTGGTAATGTTTGTGTGTGTTTTGAATAGAGTTTGTCTGTCTGTTCCTGGCGGACTATGTGTGCATGTTTGTATATATTATACACGATACCGTTTGAACGGAGGGACCTAGGATGATGACACTGTTCGAAAATGAATGTAATTAGTCAAAGGTCAAGGTTACTGGATCAGGAAATATGCCGCGCGGCTGGTGATATAGCGTCTTCACGCTCTAATTAGCCTAAGTTGTCTTTTTATGACAATAATGATAGTCTGAAATCGGAGACACCGCCTTGGCATAAGGCTGTGTCAGACCAATTGACACAAGCTAGAACACCAAGGCTACATCAAAATGTTATGTTCTGCATAGTTATGCGGGGATTGTCTTTAGCCATGGCAAGCTCCTAGCATAACATCATCTATCCCAAATCCTCCGGAGTCGGAGTGTGGCTGCCCACATGGCGGGGTAATCAAACACGGCCACACACGTAATGTTCTCACCCCTAGCTGGTGCATTTGTACCATAGTGTTCAAGTGCTTCGACTGTTGGGATGATACCTGGAGCCAGGGTACGACAACTGCAACAAATCAGAGACAGAGAGACAGAGTCAGAGAGAGACAGAGAGAGTCAGAGAGAAACAGAGTCAGAGAGAGACAGAGAGAGAGTCAGAGAGAGACAGAGAGAGACAGAGACAGAGAGAGACAGAGAGAGAGTCAGCGACAGAGAGACAGCGAGAAACAAAACGGGTGGATGAGGCACAGAAGCGATAACCACACGGTTACCTTAGCTACTAATGGAGGAATAATGGTTCCAGATCAATACCAGGTGCTTTGCTCACCCCACTGAGCTAACAATAGCAACATGCTTCCTGTTGTCAAAGGGGCATAATTACACACCTTGCTCCACGGAGATGTTGATCTGTAGAAATATGAGACTAGCTTCAGCAGTATGTCAGTTACATTTCTGTCTTGTGGTGCTGCAGCCCAGTGAAGGAATTGGCTATAGGGACCATCTTCAATGACAATGTCTGGCAATATTGAAGTGACACTGCATGGGGAAAACCAGACATTACGGAATTTTGGCATAAATTGAGATTTCAATTTGTTTGCGATTGAACAAGGATTCCACAGAAAACCGAATTGAGTTATATTGCCTAGCTTTTATTTAATAGACTAGGCCTAAGTATTCGAAGTTTGGCATTCGAGATAGATGTTTGTTGTTATTGTCTTACCCTGGCTTAAAGACTCCAGGGATCATCCCAACAACCAAAGGACTTGAACATTATGGCACAAATGCACCAGCGAGATAATTCGCAGAAGACAGAATTTTGCCTCTTTATTCTATTGACTTGATTACAACAAATCGAATAAACAAAGTAATCATTAAAAATTGTATTTCATGTTGTGATCCTAACACTATACACTCTTTCCCCCAAAACAGCAAATTCTCAATGAAAGTTTTCAATGCAATAAAATGGTCTGTGTGTGTGACAGGTGTATGTATGTATGTGTGTGTGAGTGTGTGACAGGTGTGTGTGTGTGTGTATGTGTGTGTGTGTGTGTGTGTGTGTGTGTGTGTGTGTGTGTGTGTGTGACAGGTGTGTGTATGTTTGTGTGTGTGTGTGGTGTGTGTGTGTGTGTGTGTGTGTGTGTGTGTGTGTGTGTGTGTGTGTGTGTGTGTGTGTGTGTGTGTGTGTGTGTGTGTGTGCATGAGTGTGTGTGAGGTGTGTGTGTATGTATGTGTGTGTGTGTGTGAGGTGTGTGTGTGTGTGTGTGTGTGTGTGTGTAACTCCCCCTCCTTCCCACCAAAGAAAAAGAAGACGAGAAAGAGAAAAAAGAAGAAAGACAGTGATGTTTACTGTTATTGTTCTAAGGTACAATTTCAAGGGAGTTTGGGCACTGTATTTTGTTAACAAAGCTGATCCCACCTGGGGCCTATATGCCGGCCCCCAGACACCTGCCCTTGTTTCTACCCCCCCCCCCCCCCCCCCCCACCCCACCCTAACCAAATGTGTCCCAGGTCCGGCCCTGTGTGTGTGTGTGTGTGTGTGTGTGTGTGTGTGTGTGTGTGTGTGTGTGTGTATGTGTGTGTGTGTGTGTGTGCGTGTGCGTGTGTGCGTGCGTGTGCGTGCGTGCGTGTGTGTGTGCGCGCGCGCGCGTGTGTGTTTTGTATCAGACACGAGATAGACCCCCATTAAGCACACACAAAATAATAATTATTTACAAAGATAGATAAACAACAGTCGTGCGTCTTTGAATATAATGAAAACTAAAAAATGTATACAGTGTGAAGAAATAGGCGTGTATGTTTTGAGCGGACAATTGCACTTTAATTTCTTAAACAATATACTGATAATAAACCCCTAAAACTCAGGCACCAACATAGAACAGAATTCTGGCACATAGCCTGAACACACACACACACACACACACACACACACACACACACACACACACACACACACACACGCGCGCGCGCGCGCGCGCACTTTCATCTGGCCTAGACAATATCTGTAAATATATAAGTGCCTCTTATCGACTGTTGACTTTTTCTTTTTGAATGATGCAAATAGCACTATTTCATAGGACACCCAGATAGCATTGCTGTTTGCCTAGGCTGATTAACCCTTTCACCGCTATTGTCGCATTTTAGCACCACAATGATTTAACCTCTATGTCACAGTCACTAAAAGGCATCAAATTGGGGTCTATTATCCAAATACCCTTTTGTTTTAGTTTTGGGAAGTAAGGATAGACCTTATTTTATATATGCCACAGAAGAATCCCCAATACTGCAGATGGATTTTGTTCTCTACCCAGGTGCATTTGATGGACATTTTTGGCCGAAATATGGCTGGCGGTGAAAGGATTAAGAGGCCTACTGACGTCATCAGCCTTTAGTCAGAGGATTCACTGGTGACACTTTGGGCGGATATAATTTGCCTGTCAAGACGGGTTACCCAAATGATTAATCTCATTATCTATAGGCTGTCCTATAGTATGTTGCAATAGTCATCGTCGCAATCGTTGTTGATCACAGTCGTGCAGATATAGGCCCCTGTTCCAAACTCTGATTTGATATATTATACACTTAGGCTTTCTTAAGCCGCCACTCACGCAGAAGTATCCTCAAACTGTAAATCGCTCTTATCTACAACGCTGCTTAGTAGGCTGTTCTGGAGGAACACTGGCCTGCTGGTAGGTGTGTGTGTGATTTTTGTCCTTTGTCCGAGTTTATATGTGTGTGTTTGTGTGTTGAGTTTAGGTCTTCTGTGTTTTTTATTGTTGTCCGTCACCTCCCTTTGTATGTTCTTTATTATGATGCGTTGAAGGTGACAAACTGTAATTAACGAGAACCAAACATGTACATTTCAAACAGTTACATTGCAAACGATCCATAAGCCAAGCCATGACACCCGTCCTTCAGTGGTAAATATGTCCTGGTGGTTGGTCGAAGACAGTAAGGCTGCCTGTAAATTAAATTAACATATGTAAATTAACTTAACATACCAGCTCCGATGGTCTTCATCACCTTTTAGCCCTGACAACTGTTCTGTGCATATGGGTATTTTTAATATTTAGTACTTTCTAGTCACATAGACTCGTCTCTGTAAAATTTCGGTTGCTTCTGTTAACTTTTAACTCTTTTTTTTTAGTGCATAAAGCTCATAGTCCAGCCTTGCTTTAAGTCTACATCCAAAGAACTCGGCGTTCAGGTCAATTTTCCAATCACACTAGAAAGAAAGGGCGAGGCCAGGATTGGATCCCGGGTCACTGAGACATTGAATTTGCGGGTGAACGTCTTAACCACTCTACCACCATTCTTCCTCTATTGATGTTGGAATAACTCCGGGGCCAGTATAGTAGACCAAGAGCTTTATTAGCTGCATTCTTCTGCAATGGAATGTCCTCTTGCAGCCTAGTCTGACTTGCTGTGCTGTGGACTCACGAACAATGGGTAGCTGGTCTTTGCCACTCATTTATATTGCCTTGCAGAAGTCCCATTGGCAGAACAGAGTTGGTGACAATGTCTGGCAAAAGACAAGACATTTTCAAAAGTATAATTTTAAAAAATCCACCTTCAGTCGACATTTCTTGAGTAGCAGTTACCTTTATAATTATTTCTACCCAGACACAAATATACATGAAACTAACAAATCGCATAAAGAAGTGTGCCCATGTTACTATATTGATCACAATAAACAAAGCAAAAATTTGCTAGTACTAGCAGTAATACTGATATTTACAGCCTCCTACAATTGTCACTTTGAGTCACTCTGTCACTGTTTCCTTTGTGTGTCACAGACATCACCATGACATCTCCCAGTCAAGGACGTACCATCAGTGCACAGTTGACACAGGCAGTGGAACATGAACAGTGGGGACAGGTGCTCCAGTTGGTTCAAACTAATGACTACAGCGCTCAGCAACGTCACCGGGCCATCAGCAGCATCATCCAATGTGGGCCTCGAAGTTTTGTGGAGGACTACATAGATGACATTTGTGAACTCTGTGCTGGTGATGAGCTGGGAGGTGTCTTGACCCACCTCGTGACAAGTTGTTTGTGGAAGTGTGTACGTCATGTCTTACAGCGTGACATTGGTCACGCACAACACAGCTGGGCTGTGGTAGAAGCCAGCAGACATGCTGATGATTGTGACTTTCTAACATACATATTGCCTTGTTGTAACCATGAGGAGCTGGACTCTGTGCTAACCCACCTGGTGTCAAGGGGTCATGGTTGGTCAGTTGGTAGAGTGTTGAAGAAAGGTGTCAGCTCCTCACAACACAGGTGGGCTGTGGAACAGGCCAGCAGACAGTGTGAAGGTGACGTGTTTGTTAGAAGCATATTACCTCATTGCTATGATGAGGTGCTGGGCTCTGTGCTGACCCACCTGGTGGCACGGGGTCTGTGGTGGGCAGTTGGTGAAGTGTTGGACAGAGGCGTCAGCTCCACACAATGCAGGTGGGTTGTGGAACAGGCCAGCAGACATGCTGATGAACAGTCCTTTTTAGACAATATATTACATCACTGTAGAAAAGAGGAACTTGAGCAGATGTTAACACACATGGTGTCACGGGGTGTATGGGAACCTGTCAACGCTGTTGGAAACAATGCCACCTGTACCACACAACACATATTGTCACAGCTAGTGTCCCATGATCAGTGGTTAGCTGTAGGCAGGTTTTTGCAGAGTGACCTCGGTACCACAGTACGTAGTTGGGCTCTAGAAGAAGCCAAGAGACATGCTAGTGATTTTGACATTGTTCACTACATATTGCCTCAGTGCTATGACGAAGAACTGGGATCTGTACTGAATCACCTGGTGTCACGGGGTCTATGGAAGTCAGTATGGGAAGTGTTGAAGAAAGATGTCAGCTTCGCACAACGTAGGTCTTTTCTTGTACAGTCTGCTATACTTGCTGATGATTCAAGCTACTGTCATTATGTTTTATCTGAGTGTAGTGACGGTGATATTGTTGAAATATTTCCCCACCTTGTGGCAAGCAACAAATGGACCTGCACACAACATGTCCTGTGCAACATGGTCCGTGACGCACTGTACACATGGATTTCATTGGAGCCTGACAATATAAGTCATGACACAATGTTTTGGACATTCATACAGAGCAAAGGTTGTGTTGATGGGTCACTGGCACTCGATATACTCAAGGCTGTCACGCCGCAAATTACTCACTTTGATATCTTTCCTGTTCACTTTGATATCATTCCTGAGGATGATCGCTATGATAACATTGATGACAGTTCAGCCAACCATGGCAGTGATTTTGCTATCAATGCAGGCTACTGTCGTTATGTCTGTTTTTATCCTGCTCGTCATATTTCTTGGGCTAAAGCACTATGTCTGTCATTATTGCAAACACTGTTGCTCACACTATGTGATGTGATAAGCAATGATGACATAACATACACAGACAGTACAGAACACACTAAACAGTGTGTTTCTTATATTTACTTTCACATCACAGCCTGCATCAAAGACAACACACACTGTGTTGAAGACAACACTCTGAAGACCATCCAGAACAAAGAGAAATGGACATCAGTGTTCACAGAACTAGCGGACAGTCACAGCAATGACCCACTGTTCCTGCTTCACTTCCTGCAAGGTTTAAACCTGTATCACACCAGCAGACGAGGAGAGAACGATGATGCCATTTTCCTGGTGATGTTGGCTGTTTTCCCTCTATTCCCTCAAGTACAGAGTGTGGCGCTCAGAATAATGCTGCGTGAAAAGAGATGGGACGTCCTCAGTCAGGCCTGTCTGTCTCATGTGTGGGAACATGATCGGCGGCGGCTGTTCAAGGCAGCTGTGATGCAGAGACAGTGGGATGTTGTGCGGCAGTGGTGTGACCACACAGTGCACGATGATCAGCGTCACTGGGCATTGACAGAGGCTTTCAAAGAGAAGCAGTGGGAGGTCTACTTACTGCTGGCTGACCATGGGTTGACAGTGGACGAGCAGATGTATGCACACTACAGGGTGGCCAAGTACGGCCACTGGGCCACTGTGCTCAACATGGTGGACAGGGGAGGGGACATCACTGAAGTCAGCAATCTGCTGGAGAAGTGGGTCATGAGGTATCTGAGGAAAAAGCCTGAAGGAGATGTGACGGTGTACGAGCAACGATGCATGAAGCTGATCAGACTGAGGCTACGTTTTGCCCGGAAGTCTGTCCTCAGTCCCAGGAAGGCTCTGGAGCGTTGTTTGTGGGGTACTGTGCTGTTCAACATTCTGCATAAACCCACAACACGCTTCTTCTCTGAGGTCCTGGACAAAGTGGTAGAGGAACAACACTGGCACGTCTTGTTGCACCTGGTGAGACTGGGAATGACTTCAGCTGATCGAGACCGGCTGTTTCCTGACATGGTCAGACAGCAGCAGTGGGGGGTGTGTAGACAGCTGCTGGAGCACGGTGTGGATGACCAGCTGTGTCTGGAGGCTCTACCAGAGCTGATGGAGAAGAACCAGTGGATGCTGGTGGCCAAGGTGATGGAGCACGACGTGGACGACGCTGTGAGGCGTCAGGTGCTGCTCTTGGCCTTCCAGAGGAGAGCAGGAGCCCTGTTATGGCACTGCCTTAACACCATGGAAGAACAGGAACACTTGTGCACAGCAGTAAAGGAACAGCTGTTCCACCAGGCCATCAGTCGTGAGATCTGGCAGGCGGTCAAACCCTTGGTGAAGGAGAAGGCTGTCAGACATTTGGTGAAGGGGAAGGACGGCCCTGACATCCAACGTCGTGACCTGGCTTTTCTGGAAGCCATTGAGCAGCACCTGTGGGATGTGGTGGCTTACTGCCAACGTCTTGGTGCTGACATCAACATGAAGGACGATAATGGAGAAACCCCTCTCAACAGGGAGGCCAGGAAGGAAGAGTGGAAGGCGGTGGAGGAGATAGTGTTACGTGATGGGGACCCTAACCATCTGGACAAGGCTGAGGTCAGTGTTATGAACAGGCTGATACATGATGAACAGTGGGACATTGTGAAGGTGGTGATAAAGTATGGGGGTGACATCCACTTGTCTGCCAGGTGTAGAGAACATTGGTCATTTAAACACACACCCCTGCAGGCCCTGATCACTGCACGTCAGGCAGACGTCATCCACTCCACAATCAAGTGGTGTGGTGGCCAGGACTGGGGAGTGAACTTTAGAGGGGAGAGAGTTCTCCACGCTGTCTGTGACTCAGACAGGTGGGATGTCATGAGGGACCTGATGGACATCAAAGTGAACCCTCTGGTGCTGACCAGCACAGGAAAGTCACCGTTGGCGTACGCCGTGCTGAACACAAAGTGTGGGCAGAGGATGGTGGCTGAGTGCAGCAGACAGGGCTTCAGTTTCCACCAGCCGTCACTGACTGGTCCTCAGGAGACCTTGCTGCAGGACGTCAGCCAGGCTGTGGGTGAGTTCTCTACTGGTTGGCGCAAGTTACCTTTTGATCAAATACGATGGTACAGTACGATCACCTCCCCACTGGTGTGTGCAGTGCTGTGTGATTTACCTGTGGTGGCCTTCATGTTGTACGAGTCAGGATCCTGTTCCAACGCAGAGCTGTTCACACTGCACACACAGCTCCCCAACCTGACAGACTTGAACACTGAGGAGGGCAGACGGCTGGATGAAGAGGTCAGCAGAGACATAGAAAGTCTATTGTCAGAGTCTGATGACACATACATTGCAAGAGGCATGACAGATATGACACAGCGCTACAGCCAAATGACCCACACCCTAAAGTGGTCCACAGCTCTTCTCAGGGAGCTGGCCACAACCCCTCGCCCTCTGCTGTCTTCTTGTCGTCTGAAGATCTTGCAGTCACCCTGCTTCCACTTCAGCAACAAATATCGTGAAAAGGACATGGATCATCTCCATCTGCCGATATACCCCGACCTGTCGAAGTCTGTGAAGTCCTCTGACCTCTGTGACCCTGAGTACAAGGCAGAAGGTTATCGGCCCCTGCCTCTGACCATGAAGAAATACCTCCAGTTCTCTGACCTCTGTGACCCTGACTACTGTGGACACATGAAGTGATGGGGTCTGTGTCAGTGTTGTCATGTAACTGTCTGTGTCATGTCAGTGGTGTACAGACACCATGTAACAGTCTGCGTCATGTCAATGATGTACAGACATCATGTAACAGTCTGTGTCATGTCAGTGGTGTACAGACATCATGTGACAGTCTGTGTCATGTCAGTGGTGTACAGACATCATGTGACAGTCTGTGTCATGTCAGTGGTGTACAGACATCATGTAACAGTCTGCGTCATGTCAATGATGTGCAGACATCATGTAACAGTCTGTGTCATGTCAGTGGTGTACAGACATCATGTGACAGTCTGTGTCATGTCAGTGGTGTACAGACATCATGTGACAGTCTGTGTCATGTCAGTGGTGTACAGACACCATGTAACAGTCTGCGTCATGTCAATGATGTACAGACATCATGTAACAGTCTGTGTCATGTCAGTGGTGTACAGACATCATGTGACAGTCTGTGTCATGTCAGTGGTGTACAGACATCATGTGACAGTCTGTGTCATGTCAGTGGTGTACAGACATCATGTAACAGTCTGCGTCATGTCAATGATGTACAGACATCATGTAACAGTCTGTGTCATGTCAGTGGTGTACAGACATCATGTGACAGTCTGTGTCATGTCAGTGGTGTACAGACATCATGTGACAGTCTGTGTCATGTCAGTGGTGTACAGACATCATGTAACAGTCTGTGTCATGTCAGTGGTGTACAGACACCATGTAACAGTCTGCGTCATGTCAATGGTGTACAGACATCATGTAACAGTCTGTGTCATGTCAGTGGTGTACAGACATCATGTAACAGTCTGCATCATGTCAGTGGTGTACAGACATCATGTAACAGTCTGCGTCATGTCAGTGGTGTACAGACATCATGTAACAGTCTGCGTCATGTCAGTGGTGTACAGACATCATGTAACAGTCTGCGTCATGTCAGTGGTGTACAGACATCATTTACCTGTCTCTCTGATTACCTGGACCACTGTCAGTCTGTTCCCCTTGTTTATAGCAAAACCGGAATCCACAAGTTTTGGCACCCTCAAAACCGGATTTCCGGCATGTTCCGGAAGATTAGATCCCCTGTGTGTGTTGTGGTCTGTTATGAACACTGCTCCAACCTGATACAAAATCGTTACTCAGGTCGTCGTAGAAATATTCCAGAGATGATTTTGTTTGTAAAGTATTACTATGGTGGCAATTTCTTCTACTCATAGAAATAACAAACCCATGGTATGTGACAACATTAACTGTCATTGTCTACGTAGTTTTGTTGTAAAATCCCTCTTCCAAAAATCCCGGAAGTGGTAATCTCTTTTGAGAAAAATTAGCATACCTAAAATCACAACACACAGTTATGATATCACAAGAAAATTATGTGCTCATAAATGATAGTGTTGCCCCCCTGAAAGAGAGATTTGATAACATTGTACTTTGTTGTTTTTACAAAGCAAAGACTGTAAGTGTTTCAGCTATTTACGTAATATACAGACATCATGTATTTTTATGTTACCGTGTGCTAACATTATAGCGTCATGTGAGATGCT
>JAGGCT020001633.1:45000-50000 GCA_017654935.2 Phymorhynchus buccinoides
CACCATCTTTATATGTATTGTCCCATAGGCCCATGTGTCTGTTTCAGACCGGAGGACGTTAAACTGATTTTCATTCATTTCAGAAAACCCGCAGGGGGGACATGAAAACTGTTACATATTGTATTATGTAACCATTTCAATATCAAATATTACACTCATAACCAGCAGATAGAAACACAGCATCGATTCCTTGTGTCAGTCAGTTCAACCTAGGCTCGTAAACGGTTGCACAGAATCACTTGAAATGTTGTTCATTGTCGATATATTATTACCCGAGATGAATGGGTCCTGTAGCCAGAGTTATCATTTGACCGTGAATGTGTTCGGTCATCGGCTGGAGGGAAAGGAGGTAAGAGTGGAACACTGCCTGGAAAACTATAATACCCAGACAGAAGAGGGGTTTCCGGAGGACTGGACCTGAATTTGCAGAAGAATGGCTTTGCCCAGGGTACATCCCCACTCTTTCTGCCAAAAGACTTCAGGATAGACGGCGTTGTGGAAGGTCCCCAAAGGCCAACTAATCCCTTTGGCTGCAGCACTGACTACAGCCAGTGACCCCTACTTTGGTCATCGTTGTTTTCCACAACACACTACAGGGGCCGCCACACTACATACCATTCCATCACAATGCGATGCGATTTGACATCTGTGAGGCGTGGTTCTCGTCACATTCTACTGTCTACATGAATCTAATGAAATGATACTAGTTGTGTTCACTATATCTGTAGTCCCCCGTACACGAATTTGATGAAATATCTGTATTGTTGTATCAGACAGTTTAGTCGATTCGTGTGTTGGGGTCTGCTTGAGTATAGGCATTAGGCATTAGGCATTAGGTATTAGGTACTTTATAGTCACAGAGGCATCTCTGTGAAATTTGGGTTGCTCTCACCTGCAGAGCGCGTCGCAGCCAGAGGCGCGCCACCCTTTTTTCTTTCTTTTTTTTGCATGCGATTTTTTGTCTGTGATTGATGAGGAAGGAAAGGGGGGTGTACATTTTGACAAAATGACAACTTTTTGGCTGCCACTTGGCTTAACGTGTACTAAGTGCATGGGCGGCACACGGGACCTCGGTTTATCGTCTCATCAGAAAGACTCCACATTCAGACTGTAAGGCCTAGTGCAAAGTGAGAGGACAAGCATAGTGAGTGAAAATAGCAGAATTATTGTAGACGGAAGTATTTCACGTGAACCATGACTCACAGACATCGTCACAGTCGCATCGCGTTGGGATGGAATCGTAGGCAGTGTGGCGGGCCCTGAAGCTGTACATCTGTCAGGATTGTCCAACAGGGGGCCTAGGGGAACAACATCAGTGACTGTATGGCTCTGGCTTTACGTGTACTGTACTGTTGGCCCTGAAGCTGTACATCTGTCAGGGTTGTCCAACAGGGGGCCTAGGGGAACAACATCAGTGACTGTATGGCTCTGGCTTTACGTGTACTGTACTGTTGGCCCTGAAGCTGTACATCTGTCAGGATTGTCCAACAGGGGGCCTAGGGGAACAACATCAGTGACTGTATGGCTCTGGCTTTACGTGTACTGTACTGTTGGCCCTGCTAATGTGAACCAATGATAACGGCCATTTGAGCAGAGGACCTGACGCACATACATCTTCTTCTTAGGGCCCTATCGCGGGCGTTTGAAGTCCAACTAACTGGTCGCATTAGAATATATTATATTATATTTATATAAAATTTTTACAGCACAGCCTTCCCACTTGTTTTTTCTATTATTTTGAATGATATCTATATAATATATAGAAATATGAAGGGCCTAAGCCAATATTAACCAACATATTATCAATATACCTTTTAGGGTTATCATATTGTGGATATAAATTGTAGTGCACGTCGTTTCATCAACGAAGAGGTGGTCGATACCTTACTGACCTTTGCTGACCCGTGTATGACGTCATCAGCACGTGCCGCATGGTTCACGCGCCGCCCGAGCTGTAATAAAATGAATGGATCGTTACGGAGAACACACACCTCATTGTCCTGGCATCGACCGTGATCCTGCCCCAGGTATTGAGTGATGCGTATGCTCAATCGCACCAGCATGGATATTGTATAGGCCCCTATTTTATTTCATACACAACTTACAAACATAACACCAGCCGCCTTGGCGTAGTGTTTAGCATCACGGACCGTAGTGGCTGGGAAGTCACGGGTTCGAATCCCATCAGAGGTGAGGGTGTTTTCGGTCCTGGACCGACTCCTACTAAGAGTGAGTAGCTGTGGGCTCAATGGGAAGACTGAAACCACACAGTCGAGCTTCATCCGCTTAACGGATGCGATTATGAGAGTGTTGCTCTAATTTCAAGACCAACACTGCGGGTGTCTGTAGTCTCGGGCCTGGTTAACGCCGGGATATCATTATGAAAGGAAGCGTAGAACACAGCCCTGTCATGTAGTTCAGACCGATACGGAACTCCATAGCATCATCATCATCATAGTCATCCGCCTCGTTTCCATCAGTCATTGCAAATAAAAACAATCTTCTCATATTCTGTGGCTTTAAGGACCTCACTCACACTGGCTCCGCGACAAGGAGAATAGTGTCATCAGTAGGGGGCTTAGTAGGTGGGGTCCCGAACAGGCTCTATAGGCCTACTGAACTCCACCGAAGTGACTCAGCAGCAGTGCAGTGTCTCATAGTCCTCGGTTGGTTGCCTCCTGACGGCATAACATGATAGATTCGCTCCCCTTGAACTGCTGGTCTCGGATTCTGCGCAAAAGATGATTATAACCAATGAATCGAGAGAAAAAAAACCCGTATTAAGAAGACTGTCGTGGTGAGGACGTAACAAAACGACAGTCTGCATTTGCTCAAACACATTCTGACTTGGGTCTGCTTCTCTCACGCACAATAACCTACCAGTCGATGAACTATTCACGCCCTTTATGGATCTGCTCCCGTAACATATCAGATTAACAATTAACTGAGAAAGAAAGACATGTTGTGCACTGACTGAGGCTCCGTCAGCGGGCTGCACACAGTTGGCTTTTTATATTTCTTCCTTCCTTCCTTCCTTCCTTCCTTTCTTTCGTTTTTGTGTGTTCTGAGTTTCTTTCCTTTATTAAAATACCCAGTTTGATTTGATTATAAGGACTGGAGCTTATTGTTCGTCAGTGGGTTATTTTTCATGCAGATTTTCCACACACACACACACACACACACACACACACACACACACACACACACACACACACACACACACACACGCACGCACACACGCACACACGCACACACACACGCGCACGCACACGCACGCACGCACGCACGCACACACACAGGCACACACAAAACGCGTGATCGTGCACAGCTTGCAGACCAATTACAAAATCAATGTTCATCTTAATCATTTACTTCCTTTGCTTTGGGCCAAGTTGTGTCATTAGTCATCATGGGATCAATCACATGACTCTTTGTTGATTAGAAATGGCGGCTGTCGGCAAGAGTTTTGGCGAAGAGCGACTCAACAAAATGTATTTTGTGCTCGTAATGCTGTTTGGTTTTGTGCTTCCCTGCTTTGCCAAGCCTCCAAATATCGTGTTTATTCTGACTGACGATCAAGACACTGAAATTGGTGGACAGGTAATGTGTGCATTGGCATTACAAGTTCGAAAGTAGCAACTTGTTAACTTGTTTCAATTGTTTGTTAGAAAGCGTCTGCTTAGGAGTTAGGTTCCTCCCTTCCTTCCTTCCAGTAAGTGACCACAGTCAAACTTGACTATTCAGGTTCGCTGGAACGAAGAGATAGCAAGAAACTAGAAAGAGGGCGTGGCTGTTGCATTCGAACACTTTATTATTATTTTCATTTTGAACTCTTTTTGTTGTTGTTGTTTAGCATCGAGGCGGGATCAGTACGTAATGTGCTCAATGCACTTTCCGAGTTGGTACACTGTTACAACAGAGACTGTTAAAAAAAAAGTTTAACTTACAAAAATGCAAACAGTTTAACTTGTAGTTGTACATACTTTCAGTTGGTTATCTTTTTTTTAACCCATTATTTACTATTAATACTAAATTTAATTATGTCAGAAAATGATAAATGTGTTAAAAGAAAGATCATTAAGAAGCAGGTAAATTCTAGGTGCTTTGACTGAACATTCAGTGTTTGCTGTATTTTTAAAAATATATCTTTAATACAATAGTGCACACAATCATATTCTTTTACATTATAGTGTGTGTATGTATGTGTGTGTGTGTGTGTGTGTGTGTGTGTGTGTGTGTGTGTGTGTGTGTGTGTTGCTATGCTCATCCTGCCTGTAAGACTTGAAATAGTATCCATTACTTGTAGTTGTACCCCCCAAAAAAAACCCAACCCAAAACACCCCCCCTACTTTGTTGAACATTGCATGCACTTGTATTCTTATTTTTGTAACCAACATACATTTAGCTGAATAAATGTCTTCTCCAAGTTACTAATGAACTGTTTGTATCCATGGTAATTGTCTTTTCAGATCCCGATAAAGAAGACAAGGAGCCTGATCGGGAACGAAGGAATCACCTTTCACAATATGGTATGTTTGTATTTAAATTTAATTCATAGTATGTTCAGAATAATGTGTGTACACATGTGTGTGTATGTGTGTGTGTGATTGTGGTCACTGTGTGTGTTACTGTGTGTCTGTGTGTGCATGTACTGTGTGTGACATGTGTAGTGTGTGGATACATTACTGAGTCTGTGTACATATGTTTGGGTCAATACTTACATTTCAGTTATTTTCAGGGCTTCAGATTGTTTTTAAACTTCATGGGCCATATGATTTATGATCCAGAAAATGATGGGTCAGTCATGTGTCACTGTATTATTAAGCTTGCATTTTATGGCAGGATGAACATTGGTCTGTCTCAACGTGGCTGTTGCTTACACTTTTGCTATGCAAATTGGTGCCGGAAGTAACTTTGGTGAAGGGAGTTAATTTTAGAGAGCTACTTTCCCTTACTTCACTATTATCCTGTCTGGACACTGGACACTGGAACGCTTTATT
>JAGGCT020001634.1:0-25000 GCA_017654935.2 Phymorhynchus buccinoides
ACGTTTAGCGCAAATCGCCTGTCATCAAGCACTGGGTGGCCCAGCTCCCTATTGGTTGTGGTGGGTTGAGTTTGGTGGTGCGCACCTTGTAGTTGTAGCCGGGTTCTTTGCTGCTGCAGAGGGGTGCCCCTGGAAGCAAATCTCCCACTGCAGGTGGAGCAGGGGCATGGTGGAAATCTTGAGGAAGATTTGTTGTGGGCATTCTCTCCTGCAACAGAAGAAATAACGGTGAAATATTAAAGAATAGCTGCTCACCTTCTCTCCACACAGTCATACAGCAAATATAAAACAAAGAACCTACAGAAATTGCATCCAGTAAGTTTTAATTACTTCCACAGTTCTGACTTAGGTCTTTTGTATGGGCTTTGTATGACTTTTCCCAAGCCTTTTTCTTTACACACACACACACAGGCCCAGATCACAGGACATACAGTCGAACCCGTTTATAAGAAACACGCTAATAAGAAAACCCGCTTATAAGAACATTTTTTTCCCCCCCGGCCGAACTCCTTCTTTCTTATGTATTATCAAAACTCAGATATAAGAAAACCGCTTATAAGAAAACTCGGTTATAAGGAAGCAAATTCGTTCTCCCATCCGCGATGTAAACTTGGATCTAAGAAAATGATTTCATACAAGGGAGTTGGTTTGCAGTTTATTTTCTTATAAGCCAGTTTGATTTTCTTATAAGCGATTTAAAAAAAAATTAGGGCATGAACTGAAAGGATGTTCCAAAAAGTGCAGTGTTCCAACAAAACAAACAAAAGAGGAAAATTTAGTTAGAGCAGCTACGTCACAGACACTCTAACCTTAATATAGAAAGATACAGCCGAATCCGCTTATAAGAAACTCGCTTATAAGAAAACTTTCTTATAAATGAAGCAAAAACATTTACCTGCCGAACTTCTTCTTTCTTATCTATGATCAAAACTCGGATATAAGAAACAAGCTTATAAGAAAACTCAGTTACAAGCAAGCAAATTCCTTCTCCCATCTGCAATGGAAACTTGGACATAAGAAAAGTATGTCATACAAGAGAGTTTGTTTGCAGTTCATTTTTTTTTTATAAGCGAGCTCTATTTTCTTATAAGCGAATTACCATTGACAACATTTTCTTAAAGACCCACCTGATGTCAAAATCACAGGTTCCACAAGTTTTCCCTCTTATACCTGGTACGAAATCTTGTTTTGACCAGGTTTGACTCCCATACAAATGCCCCAAATTGAAAACGAAACATTTTAAAGAGCAGCCTCAATTTGAAGTTGGGGGAATTTGTATGTGGGTCACAGCTACCCAGAAAAAACAAGGGACTTAATCGTGTTGGGTCAGTGTGTCTTTAAAAGTGAGTTGGACCTGAACTGAAAGGATGTTCCGAGAAAATTGAAGTCATTCCAAAAAGGGAAAGTTTACCTCATACCAGTTGCGTCACAGACAGTCTAAACAGTACAGGCACTTGATTGCAAGACTAATTGAGTTGTTTTTGTTCCTTTATTCTATACTTTCCTTCAGTGTTCTGTGCAAAATAAATGTTGAGCAGATGAAAAAAATATGAGTGCGTGTACTTTTCTGTTGGTGGTAGAGAGACTGTCCAGCCTTTGATTTTCAGCAGCAATGTCAGAGAGGAAAAGGCAATCCATTTCTTTAAGAAGATAAATACAAATAACTGAATATGTGGACGAAAATCCACATAAACAAAAGCAAACGATTGATAAAAAGCTGCATAGGTGGACAGTAAATGGTAATAGTTCAGTACAAGATAGGTGAATGGGTACGTATTTGATAACAGTAAAAAGGGGGGAAAAAAGCTTCTTAGTTTGAGTGGTTGTAGGCACCTTTAAATCTTCTTCTGAGTAGACGATTTTGATTTTATGATGTAAGAATATGCATCAAATTAGGAAAAAGGATTTTCTCTTCATTTTGTTTTTCTGTCCTTCTTTTCTTTTCTTTTTCTTTTCTCTTTTCCCTTTTCCCCATTCAATTTGGTTATAAGGGAAAAAACTTCAAAATGTTTTCTTATGTCCGAGTTTTGGATGATAAGCAAAAAAATGATCTCCCTTCGATTTTCTTATAACCAAGTTTTGCTGTATTTTGATTTTATGATGTAAAACATGAGTCATAGGTCGCACATTTCTTTATTGTCCATTGGCATTGTACAAACGCAAATACAAAATTGTCTTCCACTGTGTAAAATGAGTTATACATCCAAATTAGAATATTGATTAAAAACAAGAAACAGAAATTTACATTTAAACAAATATGTTACACCCACTCATTCATCTGCTCTCCGCTATCTTGCTCGCTCATCATGCAACTCAGACCATTGTCAGCCTTCATTTTTGTTTTTAATTTTCTGTTCCGTTCTTTCTTTTTTTCCTCTTTTGCTTTGCATTTTTTCCTTTTTTTTCATGCACCAAATTAGGTAAAAGCATTTTCTCTTTGTTTTGTTTCTGCTTGTTTTTTATTTTATTTTTTTCACTTTTTCTCTTTTATTTTTTCCCTTTTTCCCATTCAAATCGGTTATAAGAAAATAAATTCAAAAAGTTTTCTTATATCCGATTATCGGATATAAGAAAACCCGGATATAAGAAAACAAAAAAATTATCTCCCTTCGATTATCTTATAACCGGGTTCCACTGTAGTGCTATTAAAACTGAAAATGTCCTATTGTGTTCCCTCCTGTCAGGACAAATGTCATTGAAAATTAATGCACACACGCACATGGCGAATTAAACACCCCCTCATGCTTACGACCCTCAATATCAAAGTCGTTATTTGTTGGTAATCTTGTACTTTAAACACCCGCCTCACGTTTACGACCCTCAGTCTGTCTTTTTTTGGCAATCTTGTACTTTAAACACACCCTCATTTTTACGACCCTCAATCTCAAAGTCATTTTTTGTTGGCAATCTTGTACTTAAATATCCCTCCCTTGTGTTTATGACCCTCAATCTCAAAGTCATTATTTGTTGGCAATCTTGTACTTAAACACCCCCACACCCCGAGGGAGCCTTGAAGACTTTGCCTTTTGTTGTTTTTAATTCTCAGTTCTGATCTTTCTTTTTTCTCCCTTCTTTTGCCGTTTTTCCTTTTTTTAATGCACCAAATTAGGTAAAAGGATTTTCTCTTCGTTTTATGTTTCTGTTTGTCTTTATTTTCTTTCTTTCTTCGGATATAAGAAAACTCGGATATAAGAATTTTTTTTTTTTATCTCCCTTCGATTTTCTTATAACCGAGTTGTTCGATTTTCTTATAACTGTACGTGTTCAATAAATAGATCTAAGCTCGATACAAAGTACTCGCGTAGCCGTGTGTGTGTGTGTGTTGCACGCGTAAGAAAACTGGAATAAGATTCATTTTTAGTTAAGATGCAGATCAACACCCCCCTCAACGTCTTGGTTCATTGCTTTGTTCAGTCGCGCCTTTATTTTCTACTATTAATAAATACATCTTTGGGGACGAATGAGGCTTATGTACTCAATCTGCAAGGTAAGGCTGAAAATAAAACCACCCCAAAAAAACGAGGAAATGGAGGGGAGGGGGGGGGGGGGGGGGTTAGAATTAGCACAGCGCCGTGCATATAACCTTATTGACTTTATTTTAGTTGAACGGGTACTGTTCATATATTCATTGTTTTCCTATTTTCCTTTAATTATATTTTGTTCTAAGTTTTATTATTTGTTTATAATCATTCTAGTATTTAAGTTTATATGTTATATGTTGTTATGTTATTCATGATTTAGTATTTTACTATATTATTTTGGCGCTTGTAACTTTGATACAGTGTGGTCATGCGCAAGACGGTTGCAGTCTGGCTGGGGGATTCTGCCATGTTTTTACTAAGAGAGTAAAGTTGGTTAAACAGAAGAACTGGATACTCGTGTTTGTTTGTATGAGCGAGACACGAGAACAGGGGGCTGACATGTGTGTGTCAATCTGCACCTTTGCCAAATGTTATTAAAGCTTACATTGCTACTCTTGGAATAACACCCCCCCCCCCCCCCCCCTATACCCCATCTTCATCCCTCCCCCCAAAAAAAACACCCCAGCCAAATCATCATCATTCATATAGTAAAAAGCCAACTGTCCGTCTGTGTGTGTGTCTGTCTGAAACACAAAACGGGCCTTATAACTCCGCCGTTTTTTGACCGATTTGCTGTGAGCCCTAACAGCAACGGCAACCCAGGCGTCCGTGTCATTTGCGCGGTTTTGCAAATGCGCGAAACGCGCATCCGACGGCCTTTCGGTGCCCGTATCTCCGGTATTTCTGGACCGATTGCCTTCAAATTTGGCAGATATATGACCTGGGACGGTTACTATTAATGTGCCAAACCATTACTTAGGCGCATAACAGCAGCATGATGCAAAATGGGCCTTATAACTCCGCCAGTTTTCAACCGAATCGCGTCAAAAATTTGCTGTCAGGCTGCTTGCTGTCACCGGGGCAAAGCCTGGCAGCAAATTAAAGAAAATCGGGAGCGTGCGTCACTCTCAGAGCAGCGCCAACGGGAAACGGGGCTTTATAACTGCCGTTTCTTAACGAAATCGCTTCAAATTTGCTGTACTCAGCGTTACCAGTACTTGGCGTTACTGTTACTAGGCGTTACCGTTACTAGGGAGAGCGCATCACTCTCAGAGCAGCGTCAATGGGAAACGGGGCCTTATAACTCCACCGTTTCTTAACCAAATCGCTTCAAATTTGCTGTACTCAGTGTTACCAGTACTTGGCATTACCGTTACTAGGCGTTACCGTTACTAGGCGTTACTGGTACTCGGCGTTGCGCTAGTATTACTGAAAAGTACAACTTTGTCTATAAATGCAGAAATTCAATTCGATCTGACCTGTTTTTACAGACTTAAGTATTTTTATTTTTTATTTTCCACTTGAAAATATATTCACATTTTCTTTTATTACTCATAGGTGCGTATGTGTTACGCATGAGTGCGTGCATGTGTCCGTGCTTAAGTGTAAGTATGTGTGTGAAATCTAACGACAAGATAACTCAATTCGGTTTTCTATTTAAGGAATCTTTGCTCCATCATGAAAAATTTAAATCTCAATTTATGTCAAAATTCCATTATGTGGTGGGTTTTTTTACATGCACTGTCACAATTAATAACTGAATGATCAATGAAGAGTTTGTATCTTCGAAGCAAGTTACTTTGTTTTGGATTTTGTTGTTATTGTTATGGTTTATGTTAACTAAGTTGCAGAAGCAAATTCTGACGATAGTCGCGACGGAAGTAGGAGGGCGCATACATCATTAGTAAACCATATAAGGAGAAAGACCTTCTGCCTAACCTGGGTTTGGACCATTAACACTCCCCCCCCCCCCCCCTTTTGTTCCCAGTTCAGCTGAGAATGCCCATTTTGCCCTGTTGTGTTTTTCTTTTTCAGGCATGGTAATCTTTTGAGAAGTCTTGAATTCAGAGAAAAGTGAACGTAGAAAAGCGAAATGACAGAGGGGGTTTCAGTTTGAGGAGATGCTCTTTTCCACCAATTTAAAAAGTTTTATATGTTCATCTTCAGAAGAAATGAGCGACTTAGCGGGCTCTTTTGCCCACCAGGTGTCATAACGGTCGAGTGGGGCTAATCATCTCTCTATTCTGAGTTGGGGATAAAGAAAGAGAGAGAGAGAGAGGGAGGAGTCCCACCCTCTCTCTCTCTCTCTCTCTCTCTCTCTCTCTCTCTCTCTCTCTCTCACTACGCCCAACTAAGAAAATCGCGTGATAAGCCCCTAGTGGATTGACTGCCCCCTGGCGGGCAAATAATCGCTATAAGTCGACCATTGTTCCCTGATCACCATGAAGGGCTTATTACCCCTTGACCACACCAAGAGACATCTTCTGACCCCAAAAATATGTTAGTTAGGTGTTAGGTGCTTAATAGTCACAGAGGCGTCTCTGTGAAATTCGGGTTGCTCCCACCTGGAGAGCGCGTCGCAGCCAGAGGCGCGCCACCCAATTTTGTTTATTTTATTTTTTTGCATGCGATGTTCAGAGAAAAATGCTTTTCACATGCACACAAATGACCTGCTTAGCGAAATTCGGAAACAAAGATTAGCTTCCCCATACGCAAATGGCCTGTCACCATAAATAGGCTATAGTTTGGCCTACACATATCAAGGTCAGCACCGTCATACTTAATCAATTAATTTATTTATTTATTTATTTATTAAGAACATTTCCATAGCGCTTATTCATCGAAACTCTAAGCGCTTAACAAGTTTTACTAAAAGATATAAAAAATTATATTAAAAACATATATGAACAAAAACTTCCCACCCCTACCCTTACCACCCCGATGCCCCATCGCTCAGTATCGAACACAACCACACTGAAAGATGAAACAGGAACAGAGAGAGAGAGAGGGAAGGGGGAGGGGAACAAAAGTGGATAGGAAAATCGAGAGAGACAGACGGAGACAGATGTTGAGGGGAAAAAAAAGATGGAGTGGGTGGGTGGTAGCGACACGGATCACACACACACACACGCACGCGCGCGCACACACACACACGTGCGCGCACACACGCGCGCGCACGCCACGCGAGGACGGCCTCACCCACGCATAGAGTTGAGAACCGGTTCAAAAATCCGAACCGGTTTTAAACCGGTTTTCCCTCTTCGAATCGGTTTTACCGAACCGGTTTTTAACCTGTATTCGCATCACTAGCTTCACCCATATTTATTTGTCAGAATATTCACACACACGCACGCACGCGCACACATACATACACACACACACACACACACACAATAAAGAAACTTATGACTCATGACACACACACACTCAACTCAAAACTCAAAGTCAAAGCCATACACCACCACAAACTAGAAACAGCTACTCTTGGTTTACAAACACCCAATCTGCGCTGAGAATCAGTGTTGTTCTTCAAAAAGAATGCGTTATTCTAAGAAAAACTTACTTTCAGTTTGCAGTTAAAAAACCGGTTCACAGCAACTCGAACCGGTTTTTCGAACCGCGAACGTTTAGCACCGGTTTTTCGGTTCAAACCGGTTCTTTTCCCCACCTCTACCCACGCATACGATACAGAGAAATGAGAGAGAGACTGAGTGATCTACACAAGATTATAAGACCCACTGAACCAGCAAGATTAAATCCCTTGTTTTTTCTGGGTATGTGTGACAAGTTCCTCCACACACGATCGAAGCTGCTCTTTAAGTGTATGCGTGCGCAGGAGAGATTGTGTTCGCTAGATTGGGGGGAAGAGTGTGTGAGTATGTGTCTGTGAGTGTGAGGACACGTGAGTGCTTTGTGTATGTGAGTGCGCGTGTGTGTGTGTGCGTGCGTGTTTGTACAAGTGTATGCTTGAGTACGTTTGTGTGCGTTTCAGTGATAATGTGTTTTCTGTGTGTTTGATGAAATGTGTGTGGGTATGTGGGTATGTTTGTGTGCAAGAACGCGTTCACGCTCGTGCGTGCACGTACGTGCGTGTGTGTCTGTTTTGCGTGTGTGTCTGTTGTGCGTGTGTGTGCGTGTGTGTGTGTGTTTCAATACTGATTGTAAAGCGCTTTGTGCTCGATAAAAAGCGCTATTTAAATATCCGTTTATTATTTAAAGTGATGTCTCGTTTTCATGTATGGGGGAATTTGTATGGGAGTCAGACCTGGTCAAAATAAGATTTCTTACCAGCAAGAGAATTAGGAAACACGCGAAACCCGTGATTTTCACTTATGGATCTGGTGGGTCTTTAAATTGTGGAAGATTTTCGGAGTGGCTAGCAAGGGTACAAGCGTGGGTAACTGGATCACTATTAGCGCGCGCGCGTGCGTGTGTGTGTGTGTGATCCGTGTCGCTACCACCCACCCACTCCATCTTTTTTTTCCCCTCAACATCTGTCTCCGTCTGTCTCTCTCGATTTTCCTATCCACGTGGGTAACTAACGTGTGAAACCTTTGTTGGCTTCCCTACACACACAAACTTGAATGACGCGGGTATAGAATGCTCCCAGATCCTGGCTGTGAAACACTGGGGTTTGGGCTTCCACGGTTGTTGGTAGGTCATTCCGCTCCTTTCTTGTTCTGGGGAAGGATGAACTCCGGCGATACTGTGTTCAGGCACAGGGGGACAAGGAGCTGCTGGTAGTGGCCTCTACGTTGTTGTAACTATCTATACAAGCTTGCTCCTGGTGATGCTCACCGTACCATTGAGTGTTTTGTAGAGCAAAGTGTGTGCATTTACTTCTATAAAAAGAATCTGGCACCGCCACAGAAGAAGAAGAAGAGTCTGGTGGCCTGCCGTCGCTTTAGCAGAGAGCTCCATCCAAGTCGCTGAAGTATTGGTACAAAGAAGACGGTACAAAAATGGCCCAGAGAGTGACACCAGCACCCACAACCCCCCTGCACTCCACCCCACATCATATCGCCCCCCCCCCTCCCCCCAGCTTATAAAGAAAGCACTATATCCACTGATAACATTGTCTGCTAGTGCTATGAAACAAATCACTGGATATGCATTAATATGTTTGTGTGTGTGTCACTGTTATAAACTGCATGTATTTTACTGTGTGTGCACCTTGCGTTTGTTTCAGATTGTACGTTTAAAGCTCAAGATTGCCAACAAATAATGACTTTGAGATTGAGAGTCGTAAACATGAGGGGGGTGTCTAAGTACAAGTTTGCCAAAAAATAATGACTTTGAGATGGAGGGTCGTAAAGAGGGGGTGGGTGGGTGGGTGTGTATTTAAAGTACAAATGAAACTATCGTTAATGGATACAACTTTTTTTTTAAGAAAAAAAAGTGCCTTTGCCGAGAATTGAACCAAGAACCATTGGCATGACAGACAGACAGACCCTCTACGCAATGAGCGATCGAGGCTTTCAGTATTGATGACTCTCTTAACTCATGTTGCCTGTTGAATACTCTCTAACCTAAAAGTGTTTTCGGCTTGTTATCTGTTTACAGTGTTGTTTTAAGTATTTAATTATTCATCATTATTGTTTGAAAGCTTGCATAAACATCTATGTGTATGCAAAGTTTGAACAATGTACGCCTTTCCCGAGAAAATGCCAACGTTAAAGTTTGGAGATTGGACCATGGACGCAACACACACACACACAACCGACTCCCTTCCAAAAGTGAGCTAAATATGAAGGCAGAAGTGGTGGTGAGTAGCATGATGAGCGAGCAAGAGAGCGGAGAGCAGATGAATGATTGGTTGTGGTGTGAGAGTTAAAAAAAAAATGTAAATTTCTGTTTCATGTATTTAATTAACGTTTTAATTTGGATGTATTTAACTTATTTTACATGGTGGAAGACAATTTTCCATTTGCGTTTGTACAATGCCAATGGACAATAACGAAACTTGTGACTTATGACCACCGACGTTTAGTATCTCGATGCTTATGACTCATGTCTTACATCATAAAATAAAAATACAGCAAAACTCGGTTATAAGAAAATCGAAGGGAGATTATTATTTTATTTTTTTTGCTTCTTATTTCCGAGTTTTCTTACATCGGGAAATCGGTTATAAGAAAACATTTTGATTTTTTTTATACTTATAACCTAGTTGAATGGGGAAAAAGGGGGGGAAAGAAGGACAGAAAAACAAAACAAAGAGAACATCCTTTTTCCTAATTTGTTGCATGCCATACATCATAAAATCAAAATAGTCTACTAAGAAGAAGATTTAAAGGTGCCTGCAACCACTCAACTAACAAGCTTTTTTCTTCTTTTTACTGTTTTCAAATGCGTACCTCTTCACCTCTTCACTCATATATTACAATTTACTGTCCACCCATGCAGTTTTTTATTAATCGTTTGCTTTTGTTTGTGTGGATTTTTGTCCACATATAAATGGATTGCCTTTTCCTCTCTGCCATTGCTGCTGAAAATAAAAGGATGGACAGTCTCACTACCACCAACGCAAAAGTACAGGCACATATTTTTTTCTTCTGCTCAACATTTATTTTGCACAGAACACTGAAGGAAAGCATGAAATAAAGGAACAAAAATAACTCAATTAGTCTTGCAATCAAGTGCCTGTACTGGTTAGACTGTCTGTGACGCAATTGGTCTGACATGAACTTTCCCTTTTTGGAACAACTTCAATTTACTCGGAACATCCTTTCAGTTCAGGTCCAACTCACTTTTAAGAAAATGTTGTCAATGGCAATTCACTTATAAGAAAATAGAACTCGCTTATAAGAAAATGAACGGCAAACCAACTCTCTTGTATGAAATAATTTTCTTATATCCGAGTTTCCATCGCGGATGGGAGAAGGAATTTGCTTGATTATAAATGAGTTTTCTTATAAGCGAGTTTCTTATATCCGAGTTTTGATAATACATAAGAAAGAAGGAGTTCGTCAGGGACATTTTTTTTGTGCTTGATTATAAGCGAGTTTGCGAGTTTTCTTATAAGCGGGTTCGGCTGTATGTCACTTATTCATTCTGTTATTCCCTTTTTCTAGGCTCATCTACTCGTGTTTTCATTCCATCTGGTGGTTTAATTGAGTAGCATTTTTTTTTAATGCATTATCGATTTAGTAAAAAAATTAAATGGATATAAATTCATGTCAAACACATATCTCATGAGACACGTGGTAGAAAAGATAAAAACAAATAAAACTTCAACCCAGCCGGTCTTTATTGCTAAGGCGAGTCCAGATAATTATGACAAAGGTTAATTTGTTGCAAAGCCCACCAGTTCATGTGCTTACTTTTTCTTAATTAATTTTTACTATCTTTAGTTACTGTTTTAGTGTCCATAGTTTGTCATGGTTTGACAATACAAGATAGCTGAATATGGGTTTGATTTTGAGTTGTTGCAATTCAATCACTCCTGCTCCTCAGTTCTATGCTGTTATGATAAATAAGTACCTGTCATTAAATATCTACCTCTCGCATGCGAACTGTACCCATCTAACCCTAACCCTATCCCTAACCCTAACCCTATCCCTAACCACGGAAAGAACCCAAAAATAGAGCAGGAGGGTGTAAATCTACATATTTGCCGATAAATCGATGTACAGTCCATAAATCCATAATCCGTAAAATTCACAATGGCGGACAAACAAACGATTCTGATTGGCTACGCTAGGACTACTTCCGGTTAGGACTACTTATCTCATAGAGTAAAAATACACCGCCACAGCGGGCTTATCAAATGACGTCATTATTTTATTACGTCACGTTAGCTGAATGTAGGTCATAGCAGTGAATGGTGATTTCTTTCTCGAACCCAAATGAGTCCCCTATTTCAATCGCGTTTTTGAATACCTTCCGACGCCTACATCTTTTTACATTTTCTAGTGAGATTAAGAAAAACAAAACTACACATGATGCATTGATTTTGCAAACTTATGCTATTTGTTTAGGTAATTTAGCAGAGGGACCTACTTACTTACTTATATCAAGGCGTAATAGATCTAAACTATAGAAATACTGGTGAAGCGTGGAGAATGTGCAAGGCTAATGTAAGCTTACCTAAAAACCTCAGAATGTTAAAACTGCGTGAATGAACCAGATGAAGATACTTGATATGAGTGTTGATAAAGAAAAGGGCACGTTTGGCTTCTAATCTAAACAAGCATGGATTCATCACCAACAAAAACTGTCGTCAGTGAACAGCAGTCTTCCAATGTTCCGAATTTCAAATACCGAAATTTACGCTTAGATCCAGCCCGAGCTTTGGAGCCAGCCAGAAAAAAGTTAACAACATTGGAAGCTCAGCGAATAATGGCCGTGTTTGAAGACACTATTCGCCGAGTTCAGATCGTCACTTTGATTCCTTACATTCTTCAGAACGTGGAGCGATTCAGCGTCACCATGGGCAGCGAACTGGTGGATCTGTTGAAACACCACAGTGTTGTGATCTCCAGTTATGACGAAATCCGTCAAGAACTAGACATCCAGCTGGAACGGCGAGCTGCCTTGAAAAGAGAGAAGGAATTGCTGAAAGCAGCAATAGAAGAAGAAGCAGGTATTACTATTACTACTATTAGTATTACTAGTATTAGGGTCTAGAGGCCAAAGCCAAACACACAAAAGTATTGTAATTGTTGATTTATTTGATTAGGCCCTATCAATAGTATCATAATCATATGAAGATTTTCTGTCTTAGGAATTCACTTCTTATGATCTCAGTTAGGCCTGGTACACAGTACATCCGGATTTTCCGCGCGGAAATAAGCAAAAGAAAGAAGGCAAACAAATATCCGTGCGCTTATCTTTTTTCTTCTTTGTTTTACTTATTTACTGATTGCGCATGGGTTTCCGCGCGGAACATCCGCGTGTATGTGTACACGGCCTTACAGTCTACACTTTCAGTAAGGAGGTTACTCAAGACAACTTTATTTTCTCATAGATAAATATTAAAGTTGAATATCAAAGTAGATCTGTCCAGATCTAGATCTATCACTTATCTAGTAAGTATATTGTTCATTCACAGCATGATGGATCTACCTCGGTAAAATTGGGTGGTTGGTTAGGTGCATGCAGTGGCGTAGGAAAAGGGGGAGGGCGCTTCAAAAATCGATTAGATTACTTTTGTTGTTGTTTTATTTTATGTAGAAAAGGCAGCTCGAGCTGAGGAGGATTTTGGAGACACAGAAGAAGGCCATGATCGGAATGCAGACAATGAGCCTGCAGACAAAGAGTGTCCAGACAATGAGCGCAATGAAAACAAAGAGCGCAGTGCAGACAAAGAGTGCAGCACAGACAAGGAGGGCAGAGCAGACAAAGAACGCAGTGAAACCAAAGAAAGCAGTGCAGACAAAGAGCGCAGTGCAGACAAAGAGCGAAGTGGAAACAAAGAGCGCAGCGCAGACAAGGTGCGCAACGCAGACAAAGAGTACAGCGCAGACAAAGAGCGCAGCGCAGACAAGGAACGCAGCGCAGACAAAGAGCACAGCGCAGACAAAAAGCGCAGCACAGACAAAGAGCACAGCACAGACCAAGCGTGCCGTGCAGACAATGAGCCTGCAGGCAACGAGGGCACATACAGTGAGTGTGCCTTTTCTGATGCGAGCGAGAGGCCCTCCTCGGAGGAGAGCAGAGACAGCCAGCTGGAGGCCACGGTCAGAAACCTGTCTCTGGTGGCCCAGCAGCTGAGTCACTCCACCAGGAACGTTCTGCGGGCCTTCGCTGCTAACCAGGCCACCATGATCATCGTCACAGGTCTAGTACTACCATCAAAAGTGGGCAAAGAAGCAGTTTCGCAAATACCCCCAACCAAATGTTCTCCAAATGTTCACTAATATTAAAGGGCCTGCTACACTGCATACGACTCGCTGTCAATGCGATGCCATTGTGACGATGTGAGTCATGATTCATGTGAAATTAATGTATTGGGTCTACTCGAGTATATAGATCAAAAGTAGTAGAATTATTTTTAGACAGAAGTATTTCACGTGAATCATGAGTCGCATCGTCACAGCAAATCATATGTTGCAAAGCAGGCCCTTAAGAAGCAACATTATGCCTTGCCCGGAAAAAGGATATTGGCTAGGGTTAGCGTCAGGTTATGGTTAGTTTCATGAATCCGAAAGAACGCCGCTTTTAAAGACTGAAAGCCGTGAACATGTAAGGGGGTTGCTAAACTAAAACCTTTGCCCAGAAGTATTCTGTGTTCTTGTCTTATATAATAAGTTGACTGTTAGTGTTGATAATTATGATGTTGATGTTGTGGGCTCACTCATACAGAGGACACCTGTCAGACTTAAAGCCAGCTCGGTAGTATATAAGCAAGGAGTAGGCTAAAAATGTTAGTTTCTGCATGGCGCTCACAGCAAAAGCACTCTCACTCACTCCACCCTTGACCGGCTTGGTCGTCGGGGTGCCATGCTGGATTGGGTGGTCAGCCTCCGCCACTGGTCACGATCCTCTGCCAGGCATATGAGGGTGTTGTGGTTGGTCCAACTTTTGATGTTGTCTAGCCAGGACTTTCTTTGTCTGCCTTGCCGGCGTTTTCCTGGGATGGTGCCCTGGAGAATCGTTTTGGCCAGAGTGTGATGACGTGTCACATGACCGTACCAGGCAAGTTTGCGGCGCTTAACGACTGCTAGGAGTGGCTCTTGCCTACCTGCGAGGGTGTTCACTTTTTGCCTGACATACTCATTTGTTTTGTGCTCTGTGTACGAGATGCGAAGAATATGCTCAAACGCTTCTAGTCTGCATTCGCAATCTGCCGTCAGAGTCCAGCTCTCGCAGCCGTACAGGAGGATGGAAACCACAAGGGATTTGTATAGTTTGATCTTTGTTGGGAAGCTGATGGTGGTGCTCTTCCAGATCTTGTTCAGTTTTGCCATGGCAACAGCAGCAAGACTTAATCTGGTTCTGAGTTCTTTGATGGAGCTGCCTTCAGTTGTAAGTGTGGAGCCAAGGTATTTAAAATTGTCCACTTGTTCTAGTTTTTGGTTGTTGAGCATAATATTTGTTGCTGTTTCTTATTTGGAGCTGTTCACCAGAATTTTGCTTTTTTCAGAGCTGATCTCCATGCCATAGTCTTTTGAAACTTTCTCCAGTTTGGTGGTTAACTCCTGGAGCTCTGGTTCGCTGCCTCCCATGAGGTCAATGTTGTCAGCAAAGCGCAAATTGCAAAGCGGACGTCTGGTGATGGAGGGGTGAAAGTCTGACAAAGTTTCCTGCATGATATTTTCCAGGTAGATGTTGAAGAGTATTGGGGAAAGAAGGCATCCTTGGCGCACCCCTACTATACTGTTGTTTCAAAGAAATCACCAATCCTATTGTTCAGAAGAACTGCACTACTGGAGTCTTTGTAGAGTGCCTTGATCACTTCGATGACGTTGTTGTCAAAATTGAAGTTTTCCAACACCTGCCACAGGCCTTTTTGCCAAACCCGATCAAATGCTTTCTTGAAGTCAATGAAGTTGTGGTATGGATCACGCTGATGGTGAAGATGTTTTTCAATGAGCAGTCTGATGTTGAAAATCTGCTCCATAGTGCTATGCTTTGGTCGGAATCCTGCTTGTTCTCCAGCCAATATTTTCTCTGGCTTGTTTTTTAGTCTGTTTAATACGATTCTTAGCATTATTTTGCTTCGGTGACTTATCAAGCTGATGGTTCTGTAGTTTTGGCATTGCTTCGGATTTCCTTTTTTTTGGTAGCGGAATCATCAAGGATTGGGTCCACTCTTTTGGCCATTGTTTACTTTCCCAAATCCGTTGGCAGATGGTTGTTAGTGCTTTGATGTCTTCTGGGCCCCCATGTTTAAGCAGCTCACCAGGAATGTTGTCCACTCCTGGTGCCTTTCCTCCTTTGAGTGAGCGGATGGCTTCTTCTACTTCTTCCTGAGGAATCGGTGCATCACTTGCTGAATCGTTTGTATTGGTGGTGTCTTTCAGTATGCTAGCGTCTAGCTTGATCTCATAATTGTATAGTTCTTTACAATACTCAGTCCACCTTTTTAGTACTGCTGTTTCATCGGTGAGAAGGGAGCCATCTTTGCCTTCTATCAGAGATGTTCTTGGTTGTTTTGATTTGGTTAACAAAAAGCATCTTTTTTCAAACGAAAGAGGAGGGAAAAACTAAACTGGCACAGGTGAAAGCCCGCAGCTAGAAGAGTCGCTGGCTTGTTTCTCTCTCTCTCTCTCCCACTCACAAGTGAATACTCAATTCCTAGGATCGGCTCTTTTATGGCCCAGTTGTTTAATTCTTTCCAGACAGCCCCTGCTGAGCAACGGATGTACCGTCAGCCGGCTTCGCCTAGCTTTACAACCGTTGACGACAGCCCGATTTTGGCATTTTTGTAAAAAAAATTACGATATTTACTGCATTAGTAAGCGCATATTGCTATATATCAATGGAAAGAGCACAACTTGAACTTTACTCTGGTATCATTTTCAAAGATATTATGAGAACTACCACACCACAGTTGTACTTGAAATAACATAACCGAAAGACACGGGAAAATAGTTTTGTTGCACTACTAGCAGGTGTGTGTGTGTGTGTGTGTGTGTGTGTGTGTGTATTATATATTTATATAATGATAGAATAAACGGAATCCTTCAAGTTAATTAATAAAGTTTGATACGTACCCACTAAGCAAGCACTTGCTCAATGACCAGCTGATTTGGAATGGCTGCATTTGGATTTTAGAAGTAGGCCTGTGATTTATATACATTTATATTACTATGGGAATGTTTTTAAAAAAAACTAACTTGTTACCTCTCTTAAAGATGTTATGATTGAATCATGTACTGATTTGATCTGATTTAGCAAGAATTAATATAGTATTGGGAGAGGGGATGTAAGCTATCAATTTGATTCATACCAGGCAGCAGGATTTCTCTATGCTCTTGTCGACTTAGAACTGGCGTTTTTTCTTTCTTTTTAGTGCGTAAAGCGCACGGGTTAGACTTGCTTTAAGTCCCCATCCGAAAAAAATCACATTTAGTTCAATTTTCCTGTCAAACTGGAAACAAAGCGCGAGGCCTGCATTCAAATTCAGGTCACTCACCCATTAAATCGTCACCTTCATTCCTGAAGGAAGAATGGTTTTGGACAGTTCTATTCCGTGAAGGATTTCTTGTGGAGGGTTGAGAAACAAGCAACTCATGCATGCATACTATTCTAATTAGACGTTCACTTCATGTATGGAACATATGCTTCCATGGAAAAGAGCCGTGTAACTTCACTGTAATGGCATTATAACGAGTAGATAAATGTTCGTTCATCATTCTGTTCTTCACTTTCAGATCACACCAAGAGCAGACAGCGACAGTGTAAGTCCTTGATGCAGTATCTGCAGGGACTGAGAGAGATAGTGATGCACAGAATGCTGACCACCCCCGAGGAAGGAAAGGAACGCATGGCCTACCTGAATGAGATCGCCAAGAGAGAGCGTCAGAATGCTGCGCTCATCGAGAAACTGGAGCAAGAACTGAAAACGAAGAACGACGACAAACAACATGAGGTTGGTTTTTGTAGCAGTCAAGGGAATGAGATAAACTTATACTCCTTTTGCTGAGTAAGGGCGGGGTGCCGTAGGCCTATCCTCAGTGTGTGTGTGGAGTGAAGTGTGTGTGAGTGTGTGTGTTTGTATATATTATCTACGTGTGTGTATGCGTATGCGCATATGTGTGTGCGTGTGTGTGTGTGTGCGTGCGTGCGCGCGTGCGTGCGTGCGTGCATGTGTGTGTACGTGTGTGTGTGATCATATAAAGGATGGGATCTAAATTGATAGTGGTTGTATTAAACAAACTGTTACCCAAGTAGCTATTACTTTTTTATTTTTAAAATAGCAACTATTCATTCGTTAATGGGAAAATAGTTTGCAGCTGTGCCATTAGCAAAAGACCATGAGTTTGACCCTCAACTTGAAGAACAAGTGTGGACAATTAAGGCATTGCACTCGCTGTTAGTTATGCTTAGGGATAACCTAAGTTAGGGCCGGGGACCAAGCATGTCTTAATTAACCCTTTCGCCGCCAGCCATTTTTCAGCCAAAATATACCATTAAACTTAACCGAGTAAAAAAAAATAAATCTGCAGTATTGTGAATTCATCTGTGACATATCTATAAGATTAAGCCTATCCTTACCTCCCAAAATTAAAAATAATAAGATCTTCGGATAACATGCCCTGATTTCATGCCTTTTAGTGACATGAGTGTTAAACCATTGTGGTGCCTAAAATACGACATTGGCGGTGAAAGGGTTACATTAATGCCATTTATCTCAAAATCCTTTTGGCTGAGTGAGAGACTATAGGGATGTATCTGGAACAAGGCATCTCCTCTTCAAACCCATTTCAGCCCAGTTGTTCGGAATAGAAACAGTTAGGCCCAGCTTGTACGTCTTCGGCTAGAGAAAAGCTCGTTTCTTGAACAAAGGCAGCAGATCTTTACTGCAGCCTCTCAGTATACAAAGACAAAATAATAATTGAATTTACAATAAACAAGGGTTGTGTAACAATTGTAAGAGTGTATATTAATATTTTAGTGATCATGTCAGACAAACGCTTCCAAGTAAGCAGAGGATACCAGTCTTTCGTACAAATAGTTCCTCCACCTTCTGGAAGTTCTGTGCTTGTAACTTGCTCTAATTTGTCAATTTCTATGACTCTGCCTTTTCCCGTTGCTTACTGTCGTCTGCTATCTTTCTGCCTTACTCAATAAGTAGGGGTAGGGAGGGGCAGGTTGTGCCAGAAAAGTTTTGTTTTCCTTTCATTCACTCATTTTCCAACAGAATTTGTTCAAACAAATACCAAATTAAAGAAAAGTCATTTTGCTACAAAATGACGCAAAGCGGTTTTTGTTTTGAAGCATATTTACTTAATTATTACTCAAATTAAACAGGAGGTGAAAGTGACACGACCTGCCCACCAACGTAGAGAAAAGACTGCGCGAGCCAGCCGTAAACTACACAGTAAAATTGATGCCACAGCAGGCAGTTGGGATCGGCCATGTGTAGGATCTTGGCGCTGGGTGCTGTTTTTACTCTGTTGATAGTAGAAGAAAGAGAGTGTATGCGTTCCTTATGCACGCATTTTAACATTTTATATTGGTTTGTGTGTGTGCGTGTGCGTGTGCGTGTGCGTGTGCGTGTGTGTGAGAGAGAAAGAGAGAGAGAGAGAGAGAGAGAGAGAGAGAGAGAGAGAGAGAGAGAAAACTTGAAAACTTAACTTGAAAACTTAAACATTATTTTCCAAGGATATAGATTTTAGGCAACGCCTATTCTTGAGAGAGAGAGAGAGAGAGAGAGAGAGAGAGAGAGAGAGAGAGAGAGAGAGAGAGAGAGAGACAATCAAACTAGTACTTCAGTTAAAATGTGCGTGTGCGCGCTCGTGTGTGTGTGTGTATCTGTGTGCGTGTGTCTGTGTGTGCATGTGTGTGTGAGATAGAGAAAGTGTGAGACAGAGAGAGAGAAAGAAAGAAAGAGAGAAACTGCAGAGAGAAACACATTGTTTGGGCTGAAATCCATATGCCTCTATGCGTGTGTGTGTGTATGCGCGCGCATATGTGTGAGTGTGTGTGTGTGATAGATATATAGATATATAGATAGAGACAATCAAATTAACAGTTTGCAGCAAAAATGTGCACGTGCGCCCTCCTGTGTGTGTGTGTGTGTGTGTGTGTGCGTGCGCGTGCATGCGTGCGCACACGCGTGTGTGTGTGTTTGTGTGTGTGTGTGTGTGTGTGTGTGAGAGAGAGAGAGAGAGAGAGAGAGAGAGAGAGAGAGAGAGAGAGAGAGTTAGTTTACCGAAACATCACATCTACTTTCAAAATTCTTGTAAATTTAATAGTAAGCCAAGACAAAGCAATAAACTTGATATTCTTTTCAATTTCATTCACATTGACAAAGATAATGATAGCAGGCCTTGCAATGATGATGACGATGATGATCATTGTTATGATAATGATTATGATGATGGTGCATGGCGAAGATGATGGTGATGTAAGCATGCAACAAATAAAAGGTAAACCATTAATTGATTTGATATTCAAATAAGAACAACACGCTCATGATGATCATTGTTATGATAATGATTATGATGATGGTGCATGGCGAAGGTGATGGTGATGTAAGCATGCAACAAATAAAAGGTAAACCATTAATTGTTTGATATTCAAATAAGAACAACACGCTCATTCGACCCAAATTAATTGTATGACGAGAGATTAATTTTCTTAGAGCAGTGCGATCACAAGGTTGAAGTGAAATGTTCCGTATATTTTGCTGGCTGATGATATGGGCCCGATTATATTATGTTGATATGTTTCAAAACTGAATACCAAAACCTCGCCTGCTTTTATTGACTCCAATAAAGAAACAATAGATGTGGGCCTAGCCCACTCCCACCCCCACAAAAGAAAGAAAGAAAAGAAGATCAATAAGAGTGTAAAATATACCACATGCATACACATACTGGTAGCCTTGGGTCATATCTGAACGAACAAGAGTGAGAACAGAGAACGGAATAACTTGACAGTAAAATGTGGTAAACATAATTATGCATTCTTCAGGCATTGTTTCATTATTCACAAACCAAATTTCGGATCACAACTGAAAAGGGTATTGTATGCTGTCAGTTCAACCTATGGTAAAGGTCAAGATGTGCCACCCCCCCTACATTTCTCGGTTAATTCCATTTTTCCGTTTCTGCCTTTCTTACCAAACATGAGCCTGTATTTTATTAACATTATTTTTGTTCAATAATTAATTGCAGTCATGATAAAGGCCATTATCTAATAGGACCCCCCCCCATGTAGTGCAGTACACCGCTGCATTTGTCACAGTCGTGGTTCATTGCGTTTTCCCGTCTTATAGGGGGGGGGGGGGGATAACTAAGAGTAGGGCTAGGGTTAGTAGTCCAAAAAGATAATTAGCTGAAAAGGTTAATAAAATACAGCTTTATGTTTGGTAAGAAAGGCAAAAACAGAAAAATGGAATTAACCGAGAAATCTCTCTCTCTCTCTCTCTCTCTCTCTCTCTCTCTCTCTCTCTCTCTCTCTCTCTCTCTCTCTCTCATAAACTATTTCCAAACATTTGGCTTATTTTGTTGACTAGTGTAAAAATACAAACAAAAGGACATGAAAGACAAATTAAAGCTGTTATGTGTAGGTATGTACACGAGGTGTAAACGGTTTACTGAACAAGTGTTGTAGCTATTCACAACATATCACAATTAGTAACAATGACATGGTACATATAATAAAGCCTTGTCTGTGTTATGTAACATGCAACAAATACTGAGCACCATTGATTCCCCCCCCTCCACGCACGCATGCACGCACACACACACACACACACACAGACACATACATGCCAATCTCTCTCTCTCTCTCTCTCTTTCTTCCTCACCCCTTCTCTCTTGCTTTTTCTTGCTTTTTTGCTCTTCCTCATTTGCCCCCCCCCTCTCCCCTGCGATGTGTGCATGCATTCAGATAAATACTTGACACAGAGACAGAAAAACACAAGCAGAAACCCATGGATGTAGGCGCACACGCACGCACACACACACACACACACGCACACGCACGCACGCACGCACGCACACACACACACGCACACGCACACACACACACACACACACACACACACACACACTTACACACACACACACTCACACACACACACACAAACCCCCCACCCCCAACAAACAGCGCCCTAATAAGAGTGAGAGGATGGGGTGAGCGTGAGAAAGCGAAAATTATAAAGAAAAAGACAAAGGAAAAAACTGAAGCATCATAAAGTAAAGAACAATCATTAAATGGAACGGATAACAAACTTAAAAGATAAAAAAAACCACCAACTCATAAACGTATTTTCTGAAGCACGTGGCTGCAATGCGAGGAAAATGCCTTCATGTGTTAGTCATAACACACTGACCGCCTACTGTCCCAGGTACCTTTCCCAGGTACCTTTCCACACCTTGTTAATTGTTTCCTGTTCTAAAAGGTACAGCAGTCACTCTTCTTCATTCTACTGTACATGTGTTGCTGCTGCTGCTGTGGTGGGAGTGGCACAATACTAACAATATGGCGCCCCTTTGGCAGCATAAAACGCGGCCAGTGGATCCTCTCCGTTTAGTATCTCGATGGACCTGCCCCACCTTGTGGTAGGTTGTGTCGCCCCACACAGAGCATTACATAACCCGCTGGGCGAAATTCACTTCGCAAGTAAAAAACGATTAGCCATCGGGTCTAGGCCACTTCCCCCCCCCCCCCCCCCCCCCCCCCCCCCCCCCCCCGGCCATTTGCCCCCAGACACTTCCCCCCTGCCATTTCCCCCCCCCCGGACATTTGCCCCCCGGACATTTGCTCCCCAGACCATTTGCCCCCCCCGGACATTTGCCCCCCAGACCATTTGCCCCCCGGCCATTTGCCCCCCAGTCCATTTGCCCCCCGGTCACTTGCCCCCTGGTACTTTTGCCCCCCCGGACACTTGCCCCTCGTTCCTGCCGGACATTTTCCTCCTGGATATCCCCCCCCCCCCCCCCCCCTGTGTGTACGTGTGTGTGTGAAATGTGTGTTTGCGCGCGTACGCGTGTGTGTGTGAATGTGTGTTTGCGCGCGTACGCGTACGCGTGTGTTTTGTGTGTGTGTTTGTGTGTGTGTGTGTGTGTGTGTGTAATCTGTCTATGTCTCTGTCTGTCTCTCTCTCACTCTCTCTTTCTTGCCCCCGAGTGTTTGTGTGCGCGTGCGTGTTTACGTATGTCTGTGAGCGCACGTGCATGCATATGTGTGTGGCTGTGTATGTGTGTGTGTGTGTCATCTGTCTCTCTCCCTGTCTCTGAGTCTGTCTGTATCTGTATCTCTCTCTCTCTCTCTTCTCTCCCTCTCTACCATTTGAAAAAAAAGACAGATGACATAGATACAAACAAATGTGCAAAAAGACTAACAGAAGAAGAAAAGCAATAAAGTGTCTGTCCCGCATATGGTCAAGTAAAAGACAGACAGATGACAGACTGACAAACACACACACACACACACACACACACACACACACACACACACACACACACACAGACAGACTTGGGGGGGGGGGGGGGGGCAAGTAAGAGAGAGTGAGAGAGAGAGAGAGATAGAGACAGACAGACGGACGGACAGGTAGAAAGAAACATAGACATAGGCCACACACACAGACACACACGGGGGTGGGGGTCCAGGGGGGAAATGTCCGCCAGGAACGAGGGGAAAGTGTCCGGGGGGTAAAAGTACCAGGGGGCAAGTGACCGGGGAGCAAATGGACTGGGGGGCAAATGGCAGGGGGGGGAAGTGGCCTGATACCTAGCCATCACGGAAATAAACATACTTGTCACCACCTTGTTAGGCCTACACATGTGAAGACCAACACCTTCATAAACTGTAACACAGGCAATAAGCAACCAAATTGTCAAAAATGATAAGAAGAAAGAAAGAAAGAAAATGAAAGAAAAAATAGGATAAACTGAAAGAATAAAAGAAAGGAAACGAGGATGAAACAAAGAATAAAAGGAAAACAAAATAAGTCATACAAACACACAGAAGAAAAGAAATGACATATCAATAGAAACAAAAAGAAAGAAAGAAATAACAATAGAAACAAAAAGAAAGAAAGAAAAGAGCAGTAAAGATTATGTTTGAATAACTGACACTCAGTAGGTCGAACTAAAGCATACAATATGGAGAGAGACACACACAGACAGACGATCAGACATGCAGACAGACAGAGAGACAGAGAGAACAAGAAAGTGTTTTGTGTCTGTACTTATCATGTGCAAGCAACAATAAGTACTGAGTATACACACTCACCGAAAATCTGTGTGAGTACAAAGAAGAACAATACACACACACATGTTAACACACGCACAAACACACACACACACATGCACGCACGCACATACGCACCCGTGCGCCGAGCATGCACGCGCGCGCACACGCAAACACACACGCACGCGCACTCATGCACGCAGGCACGTGCGCACACACACACACACACACACACACACACGCATACACACACACACACACACACACACACACACACACACACACACACACACACACACACACACACACTCCTACTCACACACAATAACCTGTAGGCCTGCTTGATTTCCTTAGCACACTGCAGATTTTAATCTCAAAATATTTTGGTGGTAAATATTACAAAGAGTAATGGAAAAATTACATCCAACATATTGAAAGAAACAAGCAATCAATCAAACAAAAATACAAACAAATCCTGTTTGAAAACACTGACTGATGTTGATCCTTGTGGAGCAGGTTGTCTCACCAGGGCAGGTTGTGTCAGTGACACAACCTACCCCGGCTCAACCTGCCCCAAAGAGGGGTACCGCACAAAATACCTTCCAGAATCACTCAAATAGCTGTTTTAGTTTTGCATTTAATGTCCATAGACAGAAGGATTGTTACATAATGTTCCAGAGTAACTGCAGTCTTACTAAAACAAGATTATATGAAAGAAAAACAAGAACTTCTAAAAGGTCAAAATATTACTTTCCCCCAAAATGTTCACCGCCGTTCAACTTCAGTACTTTCCCAGATCAAAGGAGGGGGGAAATGTAGAGAAAATACTAGAAAAAGTCATCTAAAATCCAGGAAAAATACGAAAATAATTAAAAATTAAGTTTTAATACATGTTTTTGGCACTGACACAACCTGCCCCCTGGTCCATTCATGGAGTGTACGGAGCACTTTCACTAATGAAGTGCTTTTCTTTCAGATCCATAAAAAGAACGATATCATCAAAACCATCCAGTGGGACCTCCATCAGATTGAGAAGTTTGCGGAAGAGCACATCCGCCGGGTGCGAGCGGATGCGGAAAAGCAAGAGACGTCGGACGAGAAGAACTCGGAGGGTCGGTGTCAAAAGCTGCAATCAGACTTGGCGCAGCTGCGCGTCCAGATGCAAACCATCATGCTTGAGCATAGTAACAGCGAGCAATATCTCCGTGGGGTAAAGGCCAACATTTTATTTCTGGTGTGCGTGTGTGTGTGGTGTGTGTGTGTCTTGTTTTTAAGCTGTAGTTTCCCCAAAAAATGATTTTTTAAAAACGCCCATGACAAAATAACATAATCACTAAAGAGTATGGTTTAGTATTGTGACAAAAAATGTGTTCAAGACTATTTGCTGTTGCCTTTGTGCATGGTGTTTATTCAGACGAGTCACCTGGTCCTACTCAGTACCCGCTGCCCTAATTAAAGTTAATTGATGTGTATCAATGTACGTTACAGGAAAAGTACAAGATTGAAACTGAAGTTGAAAACTGGATCATGAAATACGACCAAGAACTAGGAGAGAGGCAGGTTTGTATTTTATTTTGTCCTCATTTCTTGCTTGTCCAGCTAGAATGGTGAGGAAATGGAATGAAGCACATGGGGATGGTTTGCTGGGAGTGTGTAAATGCTGCTAGTAGTGCCACGTGTGAAAGACTGAAGGCAGTGTAACGATAAGAGGCGGTGTAACGATAAGAGGCGGTGTAACGATAAGAGGCGGTGTAACGATAAGAGGCGGTGTAACGATAAGAGGCGGTGTAACGATAAGAGGCGGTGTAACGATAAGAGGCGGT
>JAGGCT020001635.1:0-25000 GCA_017654935.2 Phymorhynchus buccinoides
GTGTGTTGTTATATATAAGTCAACAGTGCAGTGCGTGTGTTGTTATATGTAAGTCAACAGTGCAGTGTGTGTTGTTATATATAAGTCTACAGTGCAGTGCGTGTGTTGTTATATATTTATATAACAGTGCAGTGCGTGTGTTGTTATATATTTATGTGTTATATATTTATATAACAGTGCAGTGCGTGTGTTGTTATATATAAGTCAACAGTGCAGTGTGTGTGTTATATATAAGTCAACAGTGCAGTGCGTGTGTTGTTATATAATAGTCAACAGTGCAGTGCGTGTGTTGTTATATATGTCTACAGTGCAGTGCGTGTGTTGTTATATATAAGTCAACAGTGCAGTGTGTGTTGTTATATATAAGTCAACAGTGCAGTGCGTGTGTTGTTATATAAGTCAACAGTGCAGTGTGTGTGTTGTTATATATAAGTCTACAGTGCAGTGCGTGATATAAGTCAACAGTGCAGTGCGTGTGTTATATATAAGTCAACAGTGCAGTGTGTGTGTTATGTATAAGTCAACAGTGCAGTGCGTGTGTTGTTATATATAAGTCAACAGTGCAGTGCGTGTGTTGTTATATATGTCTACAGTGCAGTGCGTGTGTTGTTATATATAAGTCAACAGTGCAGTGCGTGTGTTGTTATATATAAGTCAACAGTGCAGTGCGTGTGTTATATATAAGTCAACAGTGCAGTGCGTGTGTTGTTATATATAAGTCAACAGTGCAGTGCGTGTTGTATTGAAGATAGTGCAATGTGCTGTGTTATTGTTGTGTTGCCAGGAAAATGAGATGCTGAAGAGAGATCTGGAAGTGGCCAAGGCTGAATCGGAAGCTGCCAGTAAACTGCCAGAAGCTGAGAGTGAGTACACGCACTGATTAACTCAATTGAGTCACACAGAAAATGACGGAGTTTCCCCCTCAGATCGCAGTATTTTAGGTAATTTTCTAAAGTTCGCAAAAAATAAAATGCACATCATACAAACATGCAACATGTACCGAGTGATAGATAAATTAGTATATTTTTGGAAACTTCTTACTTTGAACGAGTGAGACAAATATATTTCACGATGTAAGTAATCTGATGAAATGCGCTTCGGCAGGAAAACAAAAACTTTTTGAGTCGACCGGCTAACAACTTTATGATCTCGATCTATTATCACAAAGCCAGTCAAGTTTTGATAGACTTGGTTTGGTATATAAATGAAAAATGTTTGTAAAAAGCGTAATAATATTATATGCTTTTTTTCTTTTCATGTTTTTTAAATAAAATCAGTTATCTGGTCGCCGTCATACTGGAATTAAGCAAATTCGAAGATGATAGTCGTTCTATTCAAAGAAGCATAAAACGAAAATAGGAAGGACCAGAGCCAGTCTAAGGGAAGCAACTGCAAGAAGAAGGTCTGAGGATTCATAGGAACAGTGAGTTATTTCCCTCTTATTGCTTTACATGGCGTAGAAAATCGCCGAAATTGGTTTGAAAAACCCTCTGACATGACTCCAAACGATTAGAACAGTGTCGGAAACACATCTCTGATGTGGCTGCATTGAGTTAACCCTCTTATTCGGTGAACATTCAGAAAAAAATCGGATCGTAAATTTCGAGAACGTTCGGGAACGTACAGATTCCACATGGCCAGTTTGGGCGCTTCCATTTTGTTTCACATGGCAGTCACGTGCGCGCTTCAGCCTCGCTTTTGCGATAGATTACACTTCCGTCCTGCTGCTTACAATGGCTTCTAGGCCGATTGGTTTGGAAGATATGAATTTTTGAAAATTAGTGACCGACTTCGGCATTTTCGCGATTTTTCCAATATGGATGATGAACAGTTATGGCGTCCATTGACTGAGGAAAGCGATGAATAGTCGTTTTTTTGTGAAAGATGGGACTTAAGATCGCGAAGTGATGAGTAAGGAATGTACTCTGACCTATTTCGGCAGCGAGCTTGTTTTTGTTTGATTGGTGCAAATTTTTGAAGTCGTGTTACTGACATCGGCATTTTCCCGACTTTTACATCATGGATGATGAATTGTTATTGCATCCACTGAGTGATGACAGCGATGAAAATTCCTTTTTTTGTGAAAGATAGGAATTATAAGATCATGAAGTGAAAGGGTAAGTGAATGATTTTGATCTACATTTCCATTTCTGTCTGCAGAAAGTAGGCAGTGAATGACTAGTGAATGCAGTTTGTGACTACACTTTGGCATTTTGATTTTTGTTGTGGAGCCATGCATTCCCATAGCATCTTAAAACTCATTTTGCAAATCATTCAAAGCAAAAAACCCTACAAAATCTGCTAGGGTATTTTTTATTTTATGATTTTTCTGACGCTACCCCCCCTTTTGTACAGAGTGACGTCCCTTGGGCTAGAATTTCAGAGGTGACTGAGCGCACAGAGCGTCAGGACTTAAAGGGTTAATTAGGCTTCCCCCCTATTATCTACCATTACTTTTCTTTTTGAGTTCGCTAAGCTAGCTATTAAACGACCTGGAATATGTTCATATTTTATCTACCATTATTTTTATTTTTGTGTTCGCTAAGCCAGCTATTAAACGACCTAGAATATGTTCATATTATTTTGATTTTTGAGCTTAAAAATACAGTTCCTATGAGAGTGAGTGAGTTGATGAATCCTTTTAGCGTTATGTAAACCAGCAATTAAATGCTCTTGAATGTTCATATTATTTTGAACTTTAAAAAAAGCTGTTCCTTTGAGAGTATGTTGATTAATTATTTTGTAGACGGTAAACCAGCTATTAAATGGCCTTACATGTTGATATTATATTGACTTTTGAACTTAAATATGCAGCTCCTTTGAGAGCGATTACTCTGGTTAATTCTTTTGCATTTTGTAAACAAGCAATTCAATCGCCCTTGAGTGTTATTCTTTTGAACTAAAAAAAAACCCAGGTTCCTTTTCCCAGTAAACACTGAGTTTGGAGCTGTACAAAGTTATTCTGCCTAAGGTTTGGATCGTCACATGCATCCATGGCCCGTTCGATTTTATTGAACATTTTGTTTTATTTGAAACCTAAAAACGTGTGGAATTTAGTACATTTTGTGTGTGTGTTTTCAGAGCACGCCAAAGCCAACCAGGAGAAGTTCCAGAAGATGAAGGACATTTACAGCAAACTGAGAGAGGAACATGTGCTGCTGTTACGATCAGTGAGTCATGGATGGTGATGATGATGATGATGATGGTGATGATGATGATGGTGATGATGATGATGATGATGGTGATGATGATGATGATGGTGATGATGATGATGATGATGGTGATGATGATGATGATGATGATGATGATGATGAAGGACATTTACAGCAAACTGAGAGAGGAACATGTGCTGCTGCTACGATCAGTGAGTCATGGATGGTGATGATGATGATGATGATGGTGATGATGATGATGATGATGGTGATGATGATGATGATGATGATGATGATGATGATGATGGTGATGATGATGATGATGATGATGGTGATGATGATGATGATGATGGTGATGATGATGATGATGATGATGATGATGATGATGATGATGATGGTGAAGGACATTTACTCCAAACTGAGAGAGGAACATGTGCTGCTGCTACGATCAGTGAGTCATAGATGATGATGATGATGGTGATAATGATGATGGTGATGATGGTGATGGTGATTATGACGATGATGGTGACATTGGTGATGATGATGATGATGTTGATAATGATGATAATGATGATGGTGATGATGATGATGGTGGTGATGATGATGGTGGTGATGATGGTGATGATGATGGTGATGATGATGATGATGACGAAGGACATTTACAGCAAACTGAGAGAGGAACATGTGCTGCTGCTACGATCAGTGAGTCATAGATGATGGTGATGGTGATGATGATGATGATGGTGATGACGATGATGATAATGACGATGACGATAATGATGGTGATGATAATGACGATGACGATAATGATGATGATGATAATGGTGGTGATGATGGTGATGTTATGATGATGGTGACGGTGATGATGATGATAGTGATGGTGATGATGATAGTGATTGTGATGATGATAGTGATTGTGATAGTGATGATGATGGTGATGATGATAGTGATTGTGATAGTGATTGTGATGGTGATGATGATGTGTGTGTGTGTGCACGCGCATATGCGTGTTTGTGTGCATGCGTGCGTATGTGTGTGTGTGTGTATGATTGTGCGATGTATGTTTGTATGTATGTATGTATGTAATTTGTGTGCGTATATGTGTGTGTGTATGTATGTAATTTATGAGCGTGTGCGCGAATGTGAGTGCGTGCGCCCACGGACGCGCTTCCAACCAGGTGTGTGTGTGTGAGTGTGTTGTGTGTGTTCTGTGTGGGTATATCTGCTTGCATGTGGATGAGTGTGTGCGAGTATGTGTCTGTGAGTGTGAGTACACATGAGTGTTTTGTGTATGTGAGTGCGCGCGCGTGTGTGTGTGTGTGTGTGTGTGTGTGCGTGTGTGCGTGTGTGTGTGCGTGCGTGCGTGTGCGCGTGTTTGTACAAGTCTATGTTTGAGTAAGTTTGTGTGCATTTCAGTGAGAATGTGTTTTCTGTGTGTTTGATGAAATGTGTGTGGGTATGTGTGTGTATGTCTGTGTGCAAGAACGTATTCACTCTCGTGCGTGCACATACATGCGTGTGTGTCTGTTGTGCGTGTGTGAGTGTTTCAATGCTGATTGTAAAGCGCTTTGTGCTCGATAAAAAGCGCTATATAAATATCTGTTTATTATTGTTATTATAACGATGATGATGATGACGATGGTGATGGTGATGATGATGGTGACGATGATGATGATGGTGATGATGATGGTGATGACGATGATGGTGGTGATGATGATGATGATGATGATGACAGTGATGATGATGAAGATGGTGATAATGATGATGGTGATGATGATGATGATGACGACGGTGATGACGACGATGATGATGATGATGATGGTGACGATGATGATGATGGTGATGATGATGATGACGATGATAAGGATGATGATGATGATAATAAGGATGATGCTGATGATAATGAAGATGAAGAACATTTGCAGCAAACTGAGAGAGGATCAGTGAGTCATGACGAGATCTTTAGTTTTATATTTCTTGGCTTCTCTGACCACCGACTCTGTCTCAATCTGTCCAGTTTTATGTTCATTATGTCTGTTTAAACTGTTATATGCTGGTAGATATTTTCTGAAATGAATCAACATTTGTGATTGAGGAATAAACATAGGTTAGTGTTGAGTCTGGTGTGTGTATGTGTGTGTGTACGCATCCATTGCATATGCTTTGCACATCTGACTTTTCATGCTGATGTTAATGTTACTGACTTTTTTTTAATCATCCATGCTTAGTTAACCCCTTGACTGCCATGTAATGTGCTACATACATACTTGATGGCGTCACTGATAAGCAATCAGATGGAGGGGAATAACTGCTATGCTGCTGTTTGCTTTAACACGGTCAAGAGGGGAATATCCCAAAGCCTTTTTTCTGCCTTTTCCCTTTGCTTACTGTCATCTAATATCTTTCTGCCTTGCTGGTCCATTTTTCTGCCTTTTTTCTATAAATTCCTACAACGATTTTCTTCAGTTGAAGACGGACATGCTGGGCCTATTTCTTAGGCGCATCTGCGTTCATAATGACAGGAAGCTGTCTGAGTGATCGACGAAGGGCTTTCAAGGGGTTAAAGCGCTAAAAGACCAGTGTCTGTCTGTGTGGTTTGCCCCAGAATGCAGAGATCAGCAAGCAGCTGGCGGCAGAGAAGAAGGCTGTGGAAGACAAGGACCAGGTCATCAAGGTCAGTGGGGAACTAGGCTTTCTTCTACTTTACGCACACATCTCAAAGGTCTGCTTTGGAAATGTTCACTAAGAAGCAACATTTGGCCGTTCTTGAGAAAGGGATAGGGTTAGGATCAGTCTAGGATTATTTTCTTAAAACTGAAAGACGCAGACTTTGAGATTGAGAATCGTTAACAGGAGTAGGTTGTCTACAGTACAACTTAGCCGGAAACGCCAAATTGACGGGGGCAATAATAATCATAATCAAGTAATAAGCATGTACACAGGTGCTTCTTTTCAGGCTATATGCCTCAATTTAGGTTTTGTTGATGTTTGTTTTTGTCCAAACGGTGGCGTCTGCCTGCAGATCAAGTTGTTAAAAACTTGGTCACCTTTCCACATTTTGTCCCTACCACCACTTGCCCATGGCGTGCCTTAGCTTTGTACTTTGCTTCAAGAACAGCCTGTTGAATCCCTTTAAAGTAGCATTTTTCCCTTCAGGGAGGCATTGCTCACTCACCGTCCAACATGGACACCCGCTAGGGACAAAGGGGTTAGTCGCCCCCTGGATCCCTGCCTTTCAGGATCTCCAGGATTTTGTAGAAGCACCACCCACTTAGTAATTAGTACTAAGTAATAAACTTTTATGCTAATTAATCTTAAGAAATATCTAAGTGCTTACACTAATTAACAAATAAGTAAATGTAACAGCTGAGGTTGCACCACTGTTGCAATGCTCATGCTATGCTCAAGGGTCTTAGAAATATTGAGACTCACTCAATTAAGCAAAAGCTCTCACAAACTGAAACTTTCGGATGCTTAAACACCCACACCTTCATTGCATATGTATGTGAACATACACATGTACATGCAGACACACAAATGCATGTTTACACACTTTCATGTATTCAATCTATGTATTCAATGCTTGTATTAACACAAAACGAAGACCAATACATGCACACTTATTCCAACATCTACATGTCCCTCTTTCTCTGTAATATCTTTGTATTTCCTGGCATTTTTTATTTTGATCACATTAAAACCCTGTGAGTGAGTTCCTGTCATAAGAATACGTGTACGTACACATACATGCGGAGATTTCCGTGCAGAAACCTGTGCACAATCCGTAAATATGTAAAAAGAAAGAAGGGGAAAGATTTGCGCTCGTGTCTGAATTTTCCCTAATCCGTAAATTGTTACCCTTCTTTCTTTTACTTATTTACGGATTGCGCGTGAACTGTGTACGAGGCCTTACATACAGAATATGTTGGCTAGACTAAGCAAGTCAGCAAGATTCCATCACTGATTGAATGCATCCTGTTACTGACACAGACTATGCTGACCATGCGAGTTAGGTGCATATCTAATGTTGTATGAGATTTGAATGTGCTTGTGTGTGTGTAGATGTCTTTTCTTGAAACTAATGCATGGTCTTTAATATCGCATGGGACATTTTGGTCTCTTTAAGCATGTGTCTCTTATTTTAGCATGGTTTCTAACAGTCATGTCTGCAGAGAATCACCATGTGCACTTGCCTACATTTTTTTTTTTAATGTGCAGATATTTACCCAGACACGTATGACACAGATCATACAGACAGACAGGCAGACACACGCACACACACACGCATACACGCATGCATGCAAAGATTGTGCCATTAATTTTGACGTTGCTTCTGATTTATTGTTGTTTTATAATACTCCAAATTCTGGTGGTACCTAGAGACTTCAGCCATTTTCATGTATGCCAGATAAAAATATTTGTACTTTCAAATGGTTTATTTTATAAAATGATGTTTGAAAGTCTTTACGTTGTGCATTGCAATAAATTGATTTTTAGAAAAGGTTGTTGTGCATGGCTTGGCATTGTTAACCGCCGTTTTGTCCAAATTCCGCCGTTTTGTCTATAGACAAAACGGCAGGGCTAGATCTGCCGTTTTGTCCAAATTTTCTATTATGATTTGGACAAAACGGCGGTTCAACAATCCGCCGTTTTGTCTGCACGATTTTGAACCGCCGTTTTGTCGAAATCAAAGTTGGAGTTATAAAAACTCATTCTTGACAAGTTCTCTTTTTAAAAAAAAAATCTTTGTTAAATAAAATGAAAAACAAGCTGACCACTGACACTAGTCACTTTGGACTAATTTTACTGTTTGAATGCTAATTAGTGTATTAGGAGATCATATGAACAATTGTTGATGTGGTTGACCAGTGGTCAGTGTCACTGACCAGTGGTCACTTTGGCCTATTTTCACTGTTTGACTGCAAATTAGTGTATTAGGAGATCATATGAACAATTGTTGATGTGGTTGACCAGTGGTCAGTGTCACTGACCAGTGGTCACTTTGGCCTATTTTTACTGTTTGACTGCAAATGAGTGCATTAGGAGTTCAAATTAACAAATGTTGATGTCGTTGACCAGTGGTCAGTGTTACTGACCAGTGGTCATTTGGCCTATTTTTACTGTTTGACTGCAAATTAGTGCATTAGGAGTTCAAATGAACAAATTTTGATGTCGTTGATCAGTGGTCAGTGTTACTGACCAGTGGTCATTTGGCCTATTTTCATTGTTTGACTGCAAACTAGTGTATTAGGAGTTCAAATGAACAAGGTTTGATGTGGTTGACCAGTCATCAGTGACACTGACCAATGGTCAACCACATACAAAATAGGCCAATGTGACCACTGGTCAACGACATCAAAAATTGTTCATTTGAACTCCTAATACACTAATTTGCAGTCAAACAGTGAAAATAGGCCAAAGTGACCACTGGTCAGTGACACTGACCACTGGTCAACCACATCAACAATTGTTCGTTTGAACTCCTAATACACTAATTTGCAGTCAAACAGTGAAAATAGGCCAAAGTGACCACTGGTCAGTGACACTGACAACTGGTCAACCACATCAACAATTGTTCACATGATCTCCTAATACACTAATTAGCATTCAAACGGTAACATTAGTCCAAAGTGACCAGTGTCAGTGGTCAGCTTGTTATTCATTTTATTTAACAAAGATTTTTAAAAAATGAGAACTTGTCAAGAATGAGTTTTTATAACTCCAACTTTGATTTGGACAAAATGGCGGTTAAAAATCGGGCGCCGTTTTGTCCAACCCGCCGTTTTGTCTATAGACAAAACGGCGGATTGTTGAACCGCCGTTTTGTCCAAATCATAATAGAAAATTTGGACAAAACGGCGGTTAACAGCATTGTTGTTTGATGCAGTGATGACATTTTTCTATCTAAGATCAGTATGTATGTCTTGAAGCAGTGTTGTTAGTTGTTACATCCATGCATTGTCCGTGGCTTCCCTGTTGCTGCATTCTACAGTTTACCCCAAAAGTCATGCCTCAAAGGGGAAAATTAATAACCTTAAAAAACAAAAAATCAATGGGTCTAAAATCACAATATTTTTTAAAGGCTCCCATTATGTTCTGAATAATGTAAGTAGGTGCTAGCCAATGTAAAAAACAACAACTGAAAAACCCATGTTGACCTGGTGACAGAAAAAAGAAACAAAAAGATGGTATGCAATCTCCAGTGTTTTCGTTCGTTGCATTTCCCCAGAGTGTCTCCAGTGTGTTCGTTCGTTGCATTTCCCCAGAGTGTCTCCAGTGTTTTCGTTCGTTGCATTTCCCCAGAGTGTCTCCAGTGTGTTCGTTCGTTGCATTTCCCCAGAGTGTCTCCAGTGTTTTCGTTCGTTGCATTTCCCCAGAGTGTCTCCAGTGTTTTCGTTCGTTGCATTTCCCCAGAGTGTCTCCAGTGTTTTCGTTCGTTGCATTTCCCCAGAGTGTCTCCAGTGTTTTCGTTCGTTGCGTTTCCCCAGAGTGTCTCCAGTGTTTTCGTTCGTTGCATTTCCCCAGAGTGTCTCCAGTGTTTTTGTTCGTTGCGTTTCCCCAGAGTGTCTCCAGTGTTTTCGTTCGTTGCATTTCCCCAGAGTGTCTCCAGTGTTTTTGTTCGTTGCGTTTCCCCAGAGTGTCTCCAGTGTTTTCGTTCGTTGCGTTTCCCCAGAGTGTCTCCAGTGTTTTTGTTCGTTGCGTTTCCCCAGAGTGTCTCCAGTGTGTTCGTTGCGTTTCCCCAGAGTGTCTGTTCGTTGCGTTTCCCCAGAGTGTCTCCAGTGTTTTTGTTCGTTGCGTTTCCCCAGAGTGTCTCCAGTTGTTGCGTTTCCCCAGAGTGTCTCCAGTGTTTTCGTTCGTTGCGTTTCCCCAGAGTGTCTCCAGTGTTTTCGTTCGTTGCGTTTCCCCAGAGTGTCTCCAGTGTTTTCGTTCGTTGCATTTACCCAGAGTGTCTCCAGTGTTTTTGTTCGTTGTTTCCCCAGAGTGTCTCCAGTGTTTTTGTTCGTTGCGTTTCCCCAGAGTGTCTCCAGTTGCGTTTCCCCAGAGTGTCGTTCGTTGCGTTTCCCCAGAGTGTCTCCAGTGTTGTTCGTTCGTTTCCCCAAGTGTCTCCAGTGCACTAAGGGAGTTCTTTGAAGTATCACAGGCACTAAGGGAGCAACCGGACATAAAGGGCCAGCCACACTGCATATGATTCGATCACAATGCAATGCGATTATGACATTTCTTAGCATGATTCAGGTGAAATTCTACTGTCTAAATGAATCTGAAGAAATCCTACTTGTTATGTTCACTCTGTAGCCCCCCATACATGAATCTGATGAAATATCTGTATTTTTGTATCAGACATTTTATTCGATTCATGTGTTGGAGTCAACCTGAGTATAGTCAGCGAAAATATAATTATTTTTAGACGGAAGTATTTCAGGTGAATCACGACTCACAGACATTGTCACAATCGCATCACATTGGGATCGGTTCGTATTCGGTGTGGCTGGCCCTTTAGGGGATGAAATATAATGCATGGGAGTTGCTATTTTTCCAACTGCGCATGCAGTGCTTGGCAGTGAATGGCTGTGCATTTGGTGGGAGTGAAGTGTGATGTACTGGGCGATTGTGTTCGCCCATGGTGCTAGAAGAGTTAAGACTTTCCCTTTGACTTTATACAGTGGAGTACACTTAACACAAAGCTGGATAACACAGAATATTGGTTAACACACAAATATCTGTTTGAACGGACGAAACTCCTCTTTAGTATTGCTTAAAACAGATTGTTTTGCACACACATTTCTTTCTCAGTGCAACAAGAAGTATGGTTAACACACAAATTTGGCTTGATTTGTTTTTGATTTGTTTAAATTTTTATTTTATTTTATTGTACTACAGTTCACATTGATAGCACCAAATGAAGCTGGAGCCACCAAATGGTTCCTTACAAACTTTGCAAAAGCCGCCACAAAGATCACATTTTCATCTACTGTGCCATGTGCTAGTCAGGAAGTTGGAAGTCGGAAAGTATGAACTGCGCATGCTGTTCTCGAGTCCTGCACAAAGTGTGTTGTCTGCAGCACAACTGCTCATTCGGTAGCAAAACTTCAGTTTCACATTTTTGACAGTGATTTTGTCGAAAATGTTTATCAGAAATAATGGTTAACACAACAAAAATCTTTGTCCCCTGAATACGTGTTAAGAGTACTCCACTGTACTTTGGGGACCCGTTGTGTCGTTGTTTTGTTATCCGCGTGGTGTATTGTGGTGTTGTGATGGTGGGTGTGGCTCAGGAGAAGGAATCGGAGCTGCGTCGGTCGGAGACGGAGCAGAAGGTTCTCCAGGACAGTCTCCAGCAGTCGGCTGACTCCATCAGCTCCCAGCTGGCTCAGGTCTCTGCTGATAGGGAGCAGCTACAGCAACACGCACAGGTCAGAAGACAACGAGACGTCATAACAGTAAACACGATAGAACAGAATGCAATACAACAGGGAAAGGATCCATAGCTGAGGTGTCTGCTGAAATAGAACAGCTACAGCAACACGCACAGGTCAGAAAGCAACAAAAATAGTTTAGCATAATTTAGTAAACTACAGGTCAGAATGGCAACGAAAAGTTAAAGCAGAATATAGTGAACAGTTACAGCAACATGCACAGGTCAGAAGGCAACGAAAAGTTAAAGCAGAATATAGTGAACAGTTACAGCAACATGCACAGGTCAGAAGACTACAAAAAGTTAAAGCAGAATATAGTGAACAGTTACAGCAACATGCACAGGTCAGAAGACTACAAAAAGTTAAAGCAGAATATAGTGAACAGTTACAGCAACATGCACAGGTCAGAAGGCAACGAAAATGTTATGGCAGAATATAGTAAACAGCTACAGTAACACAGGTCAGAAGGCAACAAAAATGTTATGGCAGAATATAGTAAACAGCTACAGTAACATGCACAGGTCAGAAGGCACCAAACAAGGTATGGCAGGGTATAGTAAACAGCTACAGCAACATGCACAGGTCAGAAGGCAACAAAAATGTTATGGCAGAATATAGTAAACAGCTACAGTAACATGCACAGGTCAGAAGGCACCAAACAAGGTATGGCAGGGTATAGTAAACAGCTACAGTAACATGCACAGGTCAGAAGGCACCAAACAAGGTATGGCAGGGTATAGTAAACAGCTACAGTAACATGCACAGGTCAGAAGGCACCAAACAAGGTATGGCAGGGTATAGTAAACAGCTACAGTAACATGCACAGGCCAGAAGGCACAAACAAGGTATGGCAGGGTATAGTAAACAGTTAAGTAACATGCACAGGTCAGAAGGCACAAACAAGGTATGGCAGGGTATAGTAAACAGCTACAGAAACATGCACAGGTCAGAAGGCAACCAAAACGTTATGGCAGGGTATAGTAAACAGTTAAGTAACATGCACAGCAAAATGTTATAGCAGAATACAAGCAAGAAGAATGAGTGATGAGCCAGGAAACCTTGGGGAATGGATGAGATCTTTGTGGATTGAGGCTGCAGCTATTGAGTTGGCCCCTGTAATGGTAAGGTTTGTGTTGCTGGTATGTTGGCTTTGTGGTTTTGACTAAATGGAGTCGAGCATGAAAATGCATGATTCTGAAGCATGTGCAAGTTCTTTTAAGAGAAAGAGGGAGAAAGAGAGAGAGACAGGCAGAACGAACGAATGAACAAATCTTTTTTATTGTTGGAAAAGAATAAGCATTTTACACACTTGTTTTCATCTTGCTAACAAACAACATAAGAAAAGAGAAAAAAAAAAGAAAATGCAGAAAATCAACTCCATGCATGCAGACAGAAAAAATGCATATAATGATTATGATTGGAAGTTGTCAAAACACACACACACACACACACACACACACAAACACACACACACACATATACAACACATATACACACACGCACACACATATACAACACACATATATACACACACGCACACACATATACAACACACATATATACACACATGCACGCACACAGACATATGCGCACGCACACAGACATCAGCGCACGCACGCAGACATGCACACACACACAAAGTCATGCACGCACGCATACACACGTACACACATGAAACAAATGAAAAGCACAAAACATGCATCATCAAATCCAGTGGACATACTAAATGAACCAAGTACTAACAACCAGAGTTAACAAAGTCGGTCATTAGATGCTTATGATAATTTTGTTTGAAGTATTAATACCAGTTCCAAACACAACATCACTTAATATTGTGTTCCATAGAACCCCGCCAGAATACGTTAAACTGGTTTTGAAGAGGTCAAGTCTTGGTAAAGGCAGCATTATTTTATGAATATGGCGCTGATCGTTAATCACAAATTTATTCGACAATGAAGGAGCACAACCTGATAGAATTTTGAACAGCTTTGTTGTGCTTCAGTTTTAAGTGAAAAGGCAACAGACAGACAGAGAAAGAGAGAGAGAGAGGGTTCCTCAACGAGTTCAGGTAGATGGTTCAATGTTGATTTGAATGCATGTCTGGTTTAATTAATGCATGTTTAGTTAGTTACTTGTGACTGTAACATAAATCGTAAATCGAGAGCGAGATTTACTGATTTTGTTGTCAATTCATTGTGACTGATGTTGGCCTCATGGTTGCATTGTCGTCTCTGTTGGCGTCTCTGCATGTTGTGAATGATGTGTCTACTTTGAGCCAACAACCATGTGTCTCCCCATTTTGATGTGTATTGAGATACATAGTTGTTGCTGTAGTATTAGACGCTTATTGGCGAAGAAGATGGTGAAAAACGTGTTGATGTTAGATGTCTGTGTGTTCGTGATCTGACTGTGCATGTGTGCCAAGTGAAGTTGAGGAATCTTGTGGCTTCATCCTTATGTGATGGTGATCGTGCTTCAAAGGTGTAAGTAACACTGGAATGCTGCATGCTGCCTGACTCAAACAGACTGCCGTTAACAAAGTGAGGCAAGATATTGAACAAAGTTAAACAGTGAAAGTTCTGTTGTGTGTCGGCTCCTGCAGGCTTCTGAGCTGGATGGATTTTACACCGGCTGGCAGAAAAGCAAGGTAAGATGGTAATGTTATAACTACTGGAAGGACTTTGGGCTATCTTGCACTTTACCCCCCCCCCCCCCCCCCCCCCCCCCCAAGCTTTCGCTTTGAAGGTTGTCACTGACGAGCAACATTCTGGATTGAACTAGGATTATTTTCATAACGCTGAATGAAGCAGATTTTGAGATTGAGGATGGTAAACATGAGTGGTGTGTGTAAACTTCAACTTTGCTGGACTTTGTACCATGGTGGCCATTGCCTGCAACTAAAGGGAAAGTCATTCATTCACCACTCTGATTCTCATTCCTACATTTCTGCAATGATTCGTAAGCCCACCGTGACATTTGACAAAGTCCTTATTAGGACAACAATTTGGTGTGTGTGTGTGTGGTTGTTTTTTTAATCATCCTTTTTTCAGTATGTATTTGGGCTATAATTCTGAAAGTCAGTATTTCGGAGCCCGAGTAAACATACTGACATGAAAGAGTAGTAACTGGTGTTTTACGTCCTCTCTGACATGAAAGAAAAGATAAAAATAATATTGATAGCTTAATGAAGATGGGTTAACATTGGTTTGTTATCAAGGAATGACCACTTAAACGATCAAATAATGAAAGACAGAAAAAAGACAGATGAAAAGAGGAAGCAAGCATGAATGAACAAAGAAGCAACGAATAATGTACTGTATTTTATGGACTACAAGGCGATACTTTTTTCCTCAACTGCGCCTTAAAATGTGTTGTGCCTAGTACAAAGTTGTGAATTCTATTTATATTATTAGTATTGAGATCGACTATCAGGCTGAAATTGTGCATGAAGCCACCGAAGCAGACAACACATTCACACAGAGAAAGTGTGTGTGTGTGTGTGTGTGTGTGTGTGTGTGTGTGTGTGTGTGTGTGTGTGTGAGTGTGTGTGTGTGTGTGTGTGTGTGTGTGAGAGTGTGTGTGTGTGTGTGTGTGTTTTGAATCAGGATGATGAGTCTTGGTTTCGACAGCTAAAGGCAATAACAATCATGGCTGACGTAGGCTACTGGAGCCGAAACTCATTTTATAAATCTACTCTGTGTTCTTCAATTTAGACTTTTCTAGGCTCTCTGATGCAGACTATGCGTAAAAATGCTTCTTCATACGGATGGATATCGGCGGATATATGATAGCGGCGTGAGTGTAATTTCTATCATTCTGAAGATTGTTTTGGCAGAACTAGGCAAAATACCGAACTCCTTTGTTTGAGTCGACCTCATGTTTTTTTAATCTTTTTTGCTTTTGTTTGGTCATGTTGCATGCGCCTTAAAATGTGTTGCGCTTTGTATATGTTTAAATTCACATTTGTTTGTTAAATTCAGGGGTTGTGCCTTATAATTAGAAGCGCCTTGTAGTCCGTAGAATATGGTACATGTGTGAAATGCACATGCCTGCTGTCTTACATTCCCAGGACCTGGAGAATGAGGTGGTCAGTCTGAAGGAGACGCGGTCAGAGCTGCAGGGTCAGCTGGATGATGCCCGGGGCAGTGCCGATCAACTGCAGGCACGACTGGACCAGGCGGAGACACAGACCGCCCTCAGTGAGGAGCAGAGGACTGCACAGATCACTGCACTGCAGGGCAAGGTATGACCAGATCACTGCAGTGTGTGTGTAGTTGTACAGATCACTGCACTGCAGGGCAAGGTATGACCAGATCACTGCAGTGTGTGTGTAGTTGTACAGATCACTGCACTGCAGGGCAAGTTATGACCAGATCACTGCAGTGTGTGTGTAGTTGTACAGATCACTGCACTGCAGGGAAAGTTATGACCAGATCACTGCAGTGTGTGTGTAGTTGTACAGATCACTGCACTGCAGGGCAAGTTATGACCAGATCACTGCAGTGTGTGTGTAGTTGTACAGATCACTGCACTGCAGGGCAAGGTATGACCAGATCACTGCAGTGTGTGTGTAGTTGTACAGATCACTGCACTGCAGGGCAAGGTATGACCAGATCACTAAAGTGTGTGTGTAGTTGTACAGATCACTGCACTGCAGGGCAAGTTATGACCAGATCACTGCAGTGTGTGTGTAGTTGCACAGATCACTGCACTGCAGGGCAAGTTATGACCAGATCACTAAAGTGTGTGTGTAGTTGTACAGATCACTGCTCTGCAGGGCAAGGTATGACCAGATCACTGCAGTGTGTGTGTAGTTGTACAGATCACTGCACTGCAGGGCAAGTTATGACCAGATCACTGCAGTGTGTGTGTAGTTGTACAGATCACTGCACTGCAGGGCAAGTTATGACCAGATCACTGCAGTGTGTGTGTAGTTGTACAGATCACTGCACTGCAGGGCAAGTTATGACCAGATCACTGCAGTGTGTGTGTAGTTGCACAGATCACTGCTCTGCAGGGCAAGTTATGACCAGATCACTAAAGTGTGTGTGTAGTTGTACAGATCACTGCACTGCAGGGCAAGGTATGACCAGATCACTAAAGTGTGTGTGTAGTTGCACAGATCACTGCTCTGCAGGGCAAGGTATGACCAGATCACTAAAGTGTGTGTGTAGTTGCACAGATCACTGCTCTGCAGGGCAAGGTATGACCAGATCACTGCAGTGTGTGATGTAGTACAGATCACTGCACTGCAGGGCAAGGTATGACCAGATCACTGCAGTGTGTGGTGTAGTTGTACAGGTCACTGCACTGCAGGGCAAGGTATGACCAGGTCACTGCACTGCAGGGCAAGGTATGGTGCAGTGTGTGGTGTAGTTATACAGGTCACTGCACTGCAGGGCAAGGTATGACCAGGTCACTGCACTGCAGGGCAAGGTATGACCAGGTCACTGCACTGCAGGGCAAGGTATGGTGCAGTGTGTGGTGTAGTTGTACAGGTCACTGCACTGCAGGGCAAGGTATGACCAGGTCACTGCACTGCAGGGCAAGGTATGACCAGATCACTGCAGTGTGTGATGTAGTACAGATCACTGCACTGCAGGGCAAGGTATGACCAGATCACTGCAGTGTGTGGTGTAGTTGTACAGGTCACTGCACTGCGGGGCAAGGTATGATGCAGTGTGTGGTGTAGTTGTACAGGTCACTGCACTGCGGGGCAAGGTATGATGCAGTGTGTGGTGTAGTTGTACAGATCACTGCAGTGTGTGGTGTAGTTGTGCAGATCACTGCACTGCAGGGCAAGGTATGATGCAGTGTGTGGTGTAGTTGTACAGATCACTGCAGTGTGTGGTGCAGTTGTACAGATCACTGCAGTGTGTGGTGTAGTTGTACAGATCACTGCACTGCAGGGCAAGGTATGATGCAGTGTGTGGTGTAGTTGTACAGATCACTGCACTGCAGGGCAAGGTATGACCAGGTCACTGCACTGCAGGGCAAGGTATGATGCAGTGTGTGGTGTAGTTGTACAGATCTCTGCACTGCAGGGCAAGGTATGATGCAGTGTGTGGTGTAGTTGTACAGGTCACTGCCCTGCAGGGCAAGATATGATGCAGTGTGTGGTGTAGTTGTACAGGTCACTGCCCTGCAGGGCAAGGTATGATGCAGTGTGTGGTGTAGTTGTACAGGTCACTGCCCTGCAGGGCAAGGTATGATGCAGTGTGTGGTGTAGTTGTACAGGTCACTGCACTGCAGGGCAAGGTATGACCAGGTCACTGCACTGCAGGGCAAGGTATGGTGCAGTGTGTGGTGTAGTTGTACAGGTCACTGCACTGCAGGGCAAGGTATGACCAGGTCACTGCACTGCAGGGCAAGGTATGACCAGGTCACTGCACTGCAGGGCAAGGTATGGTGCAGTGTGTGGTGTAGTTGTACAGATCTGACATGTAATGCCTTTCCGCCTGTCTGTCCCAGCTGGAACAAACAATTGGCATGTGTGTGTGTGTGTGTGTGTGTGTGAGTGTGTGTGTGAGTGTAAATATGTGTGTGTGTGTGTGTGTGTACGCATGTGCATTCTGTTAATACAAGTCTTACCAACATTTAGTATGTCTTTTGCAGCTGGATCAGACAGAATCGGACAAAGTATCATGCGTGTGTGTTCGGGCGTATACGGCTATTACTGTTGTTACCAGCATTCAGTATGTGTTGTGCAGCTGGATCAGACGGCATCGGACAAAGTGTCGTGCGTGTGTGTGCGGGCGTATACGGCTATTACTGTTGTTACCAGCATTCAGTATGTGTTGTGCAGCTGGATCAGACGGAAGAGGACAAAGCGTCGTGCGTGTGCGTGCGCGCGTATTACTGTTGTTACCAGCATTCAGTCTGTATAGTGCAGCTGGATCAGACGGAATAGGACAAATCGTCGTAGGTGTGCGTGCGCGTGTATACGGCTAATACTGTTGTTAGCAGCATTCAGTCTGTGTTGTGCAGCTGGATCAGACGGAAGAGGACAAAGCGTCCCTGGAGGCCAGCCTGCGCCAACAGCTGTCCGACAGCCTGCAGCAGCTGGAGAGGACTCGGGAGGAGAAGAGGAGGGTGGAGGAGGACCTCGCCGCCCAGCTGGACAGTGTGTCGGAGCAGCTGGCCCAGGTGACCGCCGACAAAGAGGCCGCCCACAGACAGCTGCAGGACACGCTGGACCAGCTCCACAGGAACCTCATCCGTGAGTCAGTATGTTGGGAACATGTAGCATTGTCCATAGAACTGACGAAGGTGTTGATAGTGTTTTATAAAAAGGCCGCCCACAGACAGCTGCGGGACACCCTGGACCAGCTCCACAGGAACCTCATCCGTGAGTCAGTCCTGGTTTGAGCATGTAGCATTGTTCAGACCTGCCAACCTTTCTGTTTTGAGCAGAATTTCTTCCACTCAGACTACATTTCTTCCGCTCAAGTTCATCAAATTCCGCTTTCGAAACTTTAAAAAAAAAGTTTTTGGAAGATGCAAACCCATCGTCTTATATACAGAGCGGCACAGCTGCTGTGTGTATAACTGACTTTCCAGTTTCCGGAAGTGTTTCCAGTCACCTACTTCTGTTAAAGTCGCTGTTTGAGAGAGACTCTAGCTTCTTGCCAGGGGCGAAAAGAAAGAGGATAGACCAACATTTCTACCAAGATTACACGGAAAAGTATCTGTGCATTCAGAGATCCAGAAAGTGTGCATCATGCTAGATGTACGACGTGCTCACTACACTTATGGTATGGAGGGTGTTAGGACACAGAACGCCACATTTACCTCAGCGTCTTATCGAAACTGCACACTCCCTGGCTTTGTTTTCCACTGTCACTGACTTTTTCAAGCCAACGGAAGGAAAGGAGGACAAACTTGAAGTCTTATTATTTAAGTCATCTATGGCACCAACTGTCTTGGTCTGCCCAAATAAAAAGGACAGAGGAACAAACCAAAAGCTTCCTATTGTGCTAGGAATAGTTGTGACACTTCCAGACAAGACTTGCTTTAAACAAAACAAGTTCACAAGGATGAAAACTGCTTGCTTCAAATTATGTTTATGCGCGAAAGGTAAGATACTGCGCCAAAATTCCTCTCAGCTCCCCCAAATTCCTCTTTGCTACTACAAATATTCCTCTTTGGTCTGTTAGGGGTTGGCAGGTCTGATTTAATTGTTCATAGAACTGATAGATGTATTTATAGGGGTTCCCATTTACAGCATTGAAATATTGTATTGTGTAATTCTGATAGTGTTGTATAAGAGGCCACACAGAGAGGGCTGCAGGATGTGCTGGATCAGCTGCATGGGAACCTCACCCTTTAGCAGCCCTTACCTGTACAGCGTTGATTCAATCTTTGAAAATCAGGGGTTCAGAATATGTCTAGATTTTTAGGCGGTCACCTGGATATTTTAAGTCATCTCTCTTTATGAGTTTTTGTGTGTGGTTTTTTTTTCTCACATTGTTTGGTCTGAAATCTAGTGCGTCAGCTGGAAGTTTTTAGCGTTAGGGCTGGATCAGACAGAATCTGTATAAGATCCACAATCCGCAATTTACACTTAAGAAACCCATTCGCTTATATAAAAAAATAAGTTGATTGGATTACAGATGACTTCCTGCATCCGTTTATTTCTTATAAGTGAATGTGGTTTTCATAGGGAACTTGTGGATTGCGGATCTAATGCACACAGGCCTTACTTGTGTGCTGTGTCAAAATGAACTCTGCCATTGTTGGGAATGTGTAGCACTGTCCAAAGAACTGCTTAACATGCACACAGCCCTGAAATGGTCATTCAGCTGTTATTATAATGGTGCTGTCGTTTGGTAGGCCTGTATTCTAGTCACTGTGAAAGTCGGGTTGCTCTCATCTGGAGGGTGGGGGGTAACGAGGGGCAAGGACTTGGGAAATCTAGCTGTTAATGAGGCTTTATGCTACTTCTTGAAAGGGCAATAATTTAAGGACTGAGTTGACCATGCCACCTAGTGACGAGTCAGGGGCAGATAATATTTTGTGGCTATAAACTACTACATGACAGGCAAGGACGATAATGTTAATATGTAGATGGCACACGCATCTCAGTGCATGAGACAGGGCAGAGAGTTTTCAGTATAAAGCCTCGTATTTTCAGTATAAAGCCTCGTTTGGTCATAACTGGCAGCAGGATTTCTCCCTGCTCTTACTGACTTTTAACTGCTGTGGGATGGGATTTTTACTTGTGTGAAGCGCAAGGGTCTGACTAGTTTTAAGTCCCCATCCAAAGGACTCAACGTTCAGCTCCAATTTCCCGTCAAACTAGAAAGAAAGGACGAGGCCGGGATTCGAACCCGGATCACTCACGCATTGGAATTGGCAGGCAAACGTCTTAAGCACTCTGCCACCTTTCTTCCATTGCAGGTGGAGCAGTGTCCGAGGGCCGTGCCATGATCCAGGAGGCCTTGGACCAGGTGGAGAACCCATCCTACACTGACGTCAAGTGCACCGCAGGTAAGGCACAATGCTCACTGTACTCCTTGGTGAAAAACCCACCCTACACTGACGTCAAGTGCACCGCGGGTAAGGCACAATGCTCACTGTACTCCCAGCAGTGGAGAACCCATCCTACACTGACGTCAAGTGCACCGCGGGTAAGGCACGATGCTCACTGTACTCCTTGGTGGAGAACCCACCCTACACTGACGTCAAGTGCACCGCGGGTAAGGCACAATGCTCACTGTACTCCTTGGTGGAGAACCCACCCTACACTGACGTCAAGTGCACCGCGGGTAAGGCACGATGCTCACTGTACTCCTTGGTGGAGAACCCATCCTACACTGACGTCAAGTGCACCGCAGGTAAGGCACAATGCTCACTGTACTCCTTGGTGGAGAACCCACCCTACACTGACGTCAAGTGCACCGCGGGTAAGGCACGATGCTCACTGTACTCCTTGGTGGAGAACCCATCCTACACTGACGTCAAGTGCACCGCGGGTAAGGCACAATGCTCACTGTACTCCTTGGTGGAGAACCCATCCTACACTGACGTCAAGTGCACCGCGGGTAAGGCACAATGCTCACTGTACTCCTTGGTGGAGAACCCACCCTACACTGACGTCAAGTGCACCGCGGGTAAGGCACAATGCTCACTGTACTCCTTGGTGGAGAACCCATCCTACACTGACGTCAAGTGCACCGCGGGTAAGGCACAATGCTCACTGTACTCCCAGCAGTGGAGAACCCACCCTACACTGACGTCAAGTGCACCACTGGTAAGGCACGATGCTCACTGTACTCCCAGCAGTGGAGAACGCATCCTACACTGACGTCAAGTGCACCGCGGGTAAGGCACGATGCTCACTGTACTCCCAGCAGTGGAGAACCCACCCTACACTGACGTCAAGTGCACCGCGGGTAAGGCACAATGCTCACTGTACTCCCAGCAGTGGAGAACCCACCCTACACTGACGTCAAGTGCACCGTGGGTAAGGCACAATGCTCACTGTACTCCTTGGTGGAGAACCCATCCTACACTGACGTCAAGTGCACCGCGGGTAAGGCACAATGCTCACTGTACTCCTTGGTGGAGAACCCATCCTACACTGACGTCAAGTGCACCGCGGGTAAGGCACGATGCTCACTGTACTCCCAGCAGTGGAGAACCCATCCTACACTGACGTCAAGTGCACCGCGGGTAAGGCACGATGCTCACTGTACTCCCAGCAGTGGAGAACCCACCCTACACTGACGTCAAGTGCACCACTGGTAAGGCACGATGCTCACTGTACTCCTTGGTGGAGAACCCATCCTACACTGACGTCAAGTGCACCGCGGGTAAGGCACGATGCTCACTGTACTCCCAGCAGTGGATGGATGCCTTGTGCCTCCATTCGGGGAGCTGGATGACCCCAACGCCTCCACGAGTCTCTCCCCACGGGGATACTGGAGGGGGTCTTTCAACAAATAGTTCCCCCACCTTCTGGAAGTTCTGTGCTTGTAACTTTTACTCTGTCACTCTATATGACTCTGCCTATTCCCTTTGCTTACTGTCATCTATGATATTTCTGTCTTATTTGGTCCATTACCCTGCCTTTTTTTTTAAAGAAACACTAAGGCCTTGTACACACATAAGCGAATATTCCATGCGGAAACCCGTGCTGAATCCATAAATAAATGAAACAAAGAAGGGAAAAGATTTGTACATGTGTCCGAATTTCCCCTATTTGCGTAAACTTTTATCCTTCTTTTTCCCACTTATTTAGGGTTTTCCGTATGGAACTTACACGTCTAATGTGAACCCGGCCTTACAAAGATTATCTCCAGCCAAAAGCGGGCATGCTGGGTCTATTTCTTAGTTAGGTGCATAACGGCAGCATGATGCATCTGCGCTCGTATTTCAGGAGACTGTCTGAGGAAGAAGAAGAAGAAGACACCCATACATAATTGCATGCACGCAGCACAAAGTTCCAAAGGGAAATGGACAGAAACATGGCTGCCAGTACAGCAAGTTCAACTTTTGGATCTGTTTTGTGACCAATTATTTCATACGTTTAAAAAAAATTAATAACTGATGCTGTTGTTGAATTGAATTGAGAATTTAGCAGGTTTATTTTTATACATTCCTTCTCTTCAACATAAATAATAATAACATAAATAACTTCTTCCCTTCTGTGTGTTGTTGTTAATGTGAATCTGAGTGTATGTAGATAAAGAACACACACACACACACACACACACATAGTACACAAAGTCTGAATGTCCGTGTGTGCAGAGTTTTTGATCCAGAGAGCTACGCCAGTGTTGACATCCTTAGACAAGTTGAAAGGAGCCCACGGTGCCTACAGTACGAACAGACAGGGTGAGAGCATTGCTGTTACATTATTGTTTTAACAACAATTCAGTTACTGTAAGGCCATACTCTTTTCCAAGACTCAGACCCCTGCACATTATAATGTGACTGATAAAATAGTAATAAAATAAAATAACAGAATCTGAAATGTGGGGAGTGCGCCTTATACAAAGGTGCGCCTTATAGTCTGAAGAATACGGTAATTACCGGTATGCCGAATTCAGTCGCACTATCCCTTAACTCGTAAGGCTTCCATCATTGGTTGACATGAGCTGACATTAGCTGAACCAATTTTTACACAAAATTAAGATTTTGTTATTACACTTTTCTACTGTTTTGTTCACCACATTATAAGGCGCATGGGTCTCAGTCTGGGGAGAAAGTATCGCCTTAGAGTCTGTAAAGTACGGTAGTTAAGCCAGAGTGACCAATACAGTGGCCTTATTTTATAACAAATGTTTGTTTTTTATACTTCATCAGTTTGTTTCTAAATTATTTTCTTTTTGTAAGAAAAGGTACGCAAATAAAAAAGTATTTTTCTTATGTACAGGTAAGCTAGAAAGCGAATTGTACTAATTTCTTCACGTGTCATCTGTCAAACAGCCTCTGAATTGGCCATTTAATATATTAGACAGGACATTTGAAATGGGCAATCTATTCTATCATCCTTACCATTCCACTACAAAGTGCATATTTGTACAAGATTAGCTTGGAAGACAGAAATAAAACCAAGAGTGTCTTACTACCACAACTCCCAATCCAGGTAACTTCCGGTTAAGCAGACTACTCACTTTCTTTCAAGCTAGCATGGAAGGCAGGTTTGTTTTTCTGTTTCTCCAGGAATTTTGTCTCCTGCTTTCAGCTTAATGAGTGTCTTTTGTTTTCCTTTGGTTTTCTTTGTGTTGCTTTGCTACTTGGGTAAGTTCGTTCGGCCCTCCCCCCTTTTTGGTTGTAATCTTTGTGAAGATTTCGGGCCTGTTGGTCAAAAGGTGGGCGTGGCTTCTGGCTTCGGGTTTCGCGTTATGGAATCTACTCCTTCTAAAGAAGGTTGTAGATTCTTCGGCGTTAGTTAGCAAACCTTCAAGTAGTTCAACTAAGGAACCTCAGCCTTCTCCTCCCAGGGATGACAAAGACCGTTTTCTAAAATCTAGTCCTTCAGAAAAGTCTTTGTCCAAGTCAAATCTCGGTCAAGAAGTTCGAGTAAGTCTCATTCTTCGCGTTCGGTTCAAGATACAAAGCAAGTGGTGTCGGAATTGCTGGCTCATTTGCGTTCTACGGGCGAATAGTCTTCGGCCATGCCGTTCTCCTTCTCCCAAGTGGATTCGGCTGGTTTGGTCCAGCACATTTCGGTGGGTGATTCTCATGTTGTTGGGTGTTTTGGACGTTGACCCGGCCTTTCCGACGGTTGGTCTTCCACTCCAGGATTCGTTGTCCGTTGAAGATCTCTCACGGATGGAGCTGCAACCGGCATCCGGGTTTTTCCCGAACAAGGTCAGTACGGCTCTTCTAGCCAAGCTAGCTCCCGTACCCCATTGGTTCCTGGCGTTCATGATACCGCACGGGCACTTCCGGTTCTGGAAGAAGAAGCTGCGAAGAAACCGG
>JAGGCT020001636.1:2500-24527 GCA_017654935.2 Phymorhynchus buccinoides
TGTGTGTGTGTGTGTGTGTGTGCGTGCGCGCGTGCGTGCGTGCGTGCGTGCGGGCGGGCGGGCGTAAATCTATGCAAACTTATAAAGTTTTCTTTTTAACTCATGTATTAAATTAATTATTCGCAAATAATCAAAAATCCAGATACAAATTTGAAAAAATAAGTTTTCAATTAGACCTAATCTTCTGCTTCCTCTGCTAAAACCCTTGTACTTGCCAAATATTACTTCAACGTTGAAGGGGGAAACTAAGTATTAGGTATTAGGTACTTTATAGTCACAGGGGCATCTCTGTGAATATCGGGTTGCTCCCACCTGGAGAGCGCGTCGCAGCCAGAGACGCGCCACCATTAAAAACAAATGTGCATGCCATTTTGTGTGTGATTGATGAGGAAGGAAAGGGGGGGGGGGGGGGGGTGACCAAATGACAACTTTTTCGTTGCCACTGGGTTTAGCGTGTGCTAAGTGCATGGGCACACGGGACCTCGGTTTATCGTCTCATCCGAAAGACTCCGCATTCAGACCGTAAGGCCTAGTGCAAAGTGAGAGGAAACATCCCCTGTACCCAGGTTCGATCTTGGGTTTACTTGACACGAAGCGAACGCGCTACCACTGTGCCCACTCTACACAGTATATAAAGAAAGTTGGGCAAAGGTGTAGTTAAAACACCCCCCTCAAGTTTACGACTCCCAATCTCAAAGTCTGGTTCTTTCAATTTTATGACAATAATCCTTTCGTGAAAACGGCAGAATGTTTCTTCTCAGTTAAATGTTTCAATACAAAATTTTGATTGGGGTGTCAAAAGAACAACTTTGCCGAAAGCTGAAGACAGCCTAAGACAAACATAGAAATAGGAAGGTGTTTTAGTACCGCTGCATGACTAAACCGTGTATGACTTAACGCAGGAGCAGCAACAGTGTCTAACAGACATAACTGTAGAAGCCGTCAGAAGACTGTTTAGTCTTCACTCTAGAACGCAATTCTGTACAGTTTTCTTTTGTTTTAAATACCTTTCAGGCGGATTTAGGCGTTTGTTTTCCTAACTGAGCAGAAATTGAGCCCATGGACGAGCCCTTTAAGGACTAGAGAACAGGTGGAGAATGAAAGTTTGAAGGCGCTATTACAAACAGGAAACAAGAAGGCTGATAGTAGGCTACCTTCTAGCTTTCATCCATCAAAAGAATTCTTCTTCTTTCTATATATTTTTTATCCAACGTTCCTCCGAAATCGGAATTTGTCGGCTGAGTGCAGCGGGGAGACCAGTGAAAACTAAAAACCGGATACTACCTAATCCCATATGGCATGGGAACGCAGAAGAAGAAGAAGAAGAAGAAGAAGATCCAATTGCGTAATCCTGACGGCTGGCGCGAGACAACCCTTTTCAGCTAGAAGTGGTGTACTATGTATGGGAATCAGCATGCTGATTGAGAATGTGTACAGCAAAGAGGACGTATATGAAATAATTGAATTAGAGGAACATTGTCCAGCCTGATTAAGAGAGAGAGAGAGAGAGAGAGAGAGAGAGAGAGAGAGAGAGAGAGAGAGAGAGAGAGAGAGAGAGAGAGAGAGAGAGAGAGAGAGAGAGAGAGAGAGAGAGAGAGAGAGAGAGAGAGAGAGAGAGAGAGAGAGAGAGAGAGAGAGAACGAGTATGTTCATGCATGTGTTAGTGTGTGTGCAGTATTGCCACGTAAGAAGAAAAGGTGCAAAAAGACAGAAAAGATCGACAAAGATTGGTGTTAGAGATAATTGGGAAATAAGAGAAAGAGAGAGAGAGTGTGTAGAAAAGGAGACTGATTTAAGTCTTAGACTACAGTTCTCATTAACACCCAAAAAGTATGTAGATGAAAATAAATCAGTGAAACAATCTTGGAAAGTGATATAATAGATGGTAAATGCGTGCATTTGGAAAGTAATATAATAGAAGGTAAATGCGTGTATTTGGAGATATGACATGTTCATAAAGAAACAAATTGATCGAGGTTTGAAACAACAAGAAAACGCGGCTGGACGGACGCACGCACGGGCGGACGGACTGACGCACACACGGATGAAACAAAAGCAATACTTACCGAAGCTTCGTCCGGAAATAAAAAAACAAAAAACGAACAAAGGACAGTTGAGGGTGAGTGGGGTGGAAATCTCTTAAGCTTTTAGTTTTACGAAAAATGGATAGAACAAACTAGAAGAAACCCCACTTACTTTGCACTTGAACGTTATCCGCGTGTTCGGAGACTCACAAGATTTGATCAATCAATCCATTTGATCAGCAATCCACTCCACTGCCTTATGTGAAAAGTAAAAAGGAAGTACAATCCAAATGATAAGCCAAGTCAGTAACAAAAAACTTTCACAATACAATCTCTCTTCTTTTGCAAGTTCAATCACAGTTACTAAAAATATAAAAACAAATTCACGACACGATAGATTTTCTCTAACTTTTCCCCACTTCTTCACTGAAAAATAAAACTATGTAAATTCCAGAACTTCAAACACAGCTGCTGAGAAACGAAAGCAGTTAAGACAGATTTGTCCGCAACAAAAAACTCAGTCACTCAAAAAGGGTTTCTATTCTTCCTACCAGAAACACTGACAAAACGAAGAGCATCTGTATGTAGCGGCTGGCATAGTCGTCGTATGCAGCGGTGTCCCCCCCCCCCCCCCCCCTTGCTCGCTTTCTTCCATTCCATTCGTCACCAGACAGAGTTGTTCGTCTGCCACATGACGCAGACGTGAGTGTTGTAGTCCCGCACAGAATGCCATGGGAGCGGGGAAAGGCGACGCAAAATACCGCTGGCTATTACAGCTGGCTGATTGCTTTGAGGGTGTCATCGTTTGTAGAATTAGGGATGGCGGGAGGAGGGCAGGATGGGGATTGGGGAGTGGAGGTGGGGTGGGGGGGTAGAGAGTTACTGAGGTTGGTGGGGGAGGCATTAGTCATAATTAGGGGAAGACGGGGTAAAAAGCGCATGGGCGGGTAAGAAGCCCACCCCAATTATCTCATGAAATGAAGCAAATTTCAGTCTCATTTTGCCCATGAGACGAGCGTTAATGTCTAGCATTCGTCTCATGGGCAACTTTGACTGAAATTTTCTTTATTTCATGAGATAATTGGGGTGGGCTTCTTGCCCGCCCATGCGCTTTTTACCCCGTCTTCCCCTACTTTGTTATCTCAACAAGAGAAACAAGGGCAATAAAATGCATAGCCCAAAATTTGAAGCGATTCTGTTCAGTAGTTCACGAGATACAGCCGAACTTTTATACAAACCTCTTTGTACCATGGTACACCACCACACAAAATTTGAAGCGATTCTGTTCACTAGTTCACGAAATAAAGCTGGGGGAAATTACATAGCCCAAAGAAGGAATTTTGTCAAGGTCAAGGTCAGCACGGTGTTGATTAACGAAAGGAAGCTTCCTTTTCAAGCTGTCTACCCCTCTGCCAATTTTAATCAAAATCCAAACAGTAGTTTTTAAGATAATCGATACACAGACATACAGACACACAGACACACAAACCGATCGCAAAACCTCGGCCTCTGGCCGGGTAATTACATTGTGGTCTCAATGGTACAAGGGTAACACAGAACAACAAAAAATATCCATGCATTTGAACAAAACAAAAAGGACTAGAATGATTAACAGCCTTTTGTCAAAAACAATAACAAAATAACAAAGCAAAAACACACATACAAAAAACAAATCAAGGTACACAAAATATAATAAAAGCAAAATAATTCATCTTTCCAGTAACCAAAAGCGTTCTTTATACTCAACGACCGCCCCCACCCACACTCGCTCCACCTTCTCAACCCCTCCCACATTACAAAGTATACACAAAGTTAGGCAACACACAGAGCCAATGTACTTTTACACCCAATCTTACTCTTCCTCACGCGCCCTCCTCCCCCTCACTCCACCTCCTCTCCTTTCTCATAACAGCACAAAATCTGTTTAGAGCAGTTCCTCTCAAACTTCCTATTTCTTAACAGAGTCTAGTGGGTATCCCAATTGGTTTGGGTACAAAACTAGACGCATTTCTGAGCGTTCTACGGCGAAAAGAGCGGTATCTTCTGTCAGATGGAAGTAGTTCATAAGAGGACATCCCGCTATTGCTACGTATAACACTACTAAGATAAATCTGTACGGCTATCACTACATATCGATAACACTACTGGGCTAAATCACTACTGCAACTAAGGGTTAGGGTTAAAATAGGGTTAAACTTGGAATAGAGTTAGGTTAGTGTTAGGAATAGGGTTAGGGTTAGTCTGTCCGAATTCAAACTGACAGATTGGCAAAGTCATCATGAATTTTCTCTATGGGTCGTAGTGGCAACACCGTAGTGAAAGCGCTACGCACCCGCACCCGTTCATAACACTTTGACAGGAACGGTGACATGCTAGTAAAGGTGACAAGCTTTTTATGATTATAGTAATGTGTAGCTACAACTACCCCTCTATCACGATAGTAAAGATGTAGTTCCAGTGCCCCCCCCCCCTCTCTATCATTAGTAAAGGTGTAGTTACACCCCTCCCCTCTGTCATTAAATGTATGCTTCCAACATCCACTTCTCTTTCATTAAAGCGAAGCTGTAGTTCCATACCCCGCTTTATATTTTTGTTAAGGTGAACTTCCACCACACACCCTCTAACGTTATAGCAAAGGTGAACTTCCGCCACACCCCCTCTAATGCTATAGTAAAGATGAACTTCCACCACACACCCTCTAACGTTATGGTAAAGGTGAACTTCAACCACACACCCTCTAACGCTATAGTAAAGGTGAACTTCCACCACACACCCTCTAACGTTATAGTAAAGGTGAACTTCAACCACACACCCTCTAACGCTATAGTAAAGGTGAACTTCCACCACACACCCTCTAAGGCTATGGTAAAGGTGAACTTCCACCACACACCCTCTAACGTTATAGCAAAGGTGAATTTCCACCACACACCCTCTAACGTTATAATAAAGGTGAACTTCCACCACACACCCTCTAAGGCTATGGTAAAGGTGAACTTCCACCACACACCCTCTAAGGCTATAGTAAAGGTGAACTTCCACCACACACCCTCTAACGTTATAGTAAAGGTGAACTTCCACCACACACCCTCTAAGGCTATAGTAAAGGTCCACCACACACCCTCTAACGTTATGGTAAAGGTGAACTTCCACCACACACCCTCTAACGTTATAGTAAAGGTGAACTTCAACCACACACCCTCTAACGTTATAGTAAAGGTGAACTTCCACCACACACCCTCTAAGGCTATGGTAAAGGTGAACTTCACCACACACCCTCTAAGGCTATGGTAAAGGTGAACTTTCAAACAACCCTCTATAGTAAAGGTGAAAACACACCCTAAGGCTATAGTAAAGGCGAACTTCCACCACACCCCCTCTAATTCTATAGTAAAGGTGAACTTCCACCACACCCCCTCTAACGTTATAGTAAAGGTGAACTTACACCACACCCCCTCTAAGGCTATTGTAAAGGTGAACTTCCACCACACACCCTCTAACGCTATAGTAAAGGTGAACTTCAACCACACACCCTCTAACGCTATAGTAAAGGTGAACTTCCACCACACACCCTCTAACGCTATAGTAAAGGTGAACTTCCACCACACACCCTCTAACGTTATAGTAAAGGTGAACTTCCACCACACCCCCTCTAACGTTATAGTAAAGGTGAACTTCCACCACACACCCTCTAACACACACCCTCTAACGTTATAGTAAAGGTGAACTTCCACCACACACCCTCTAACGTTATAGTAAAGGTGAACTTCCACCACACACCCTCTAACGTTATAGTAAAGGTGAACTTCCACCACACCCCCTCTAACGTTATAGTAAAGGTGAACTTCCACCACACACCCTCTAACGTTATAGTAAAGGTGAACTTCCACCACACACCCTCTAACGATATAGTAAAGGTGAACTTCAACCACACACCCTCTAACGATATAGTAAAGGTGAACTTCAACCACACACCCTCTAATGTGATAGTAAAGGTGAACTTCAACCACACACCCTCTAACGTTATAGTAAAGGTGAATTTCAACCACACACCCTCTAACGTGATAGTAAAGGTGAACTTCCACCACACACCCTCTAACGTAAAGTGAAATAAATTAACTCCCTTGTTTTACCAAAGTTATTTATGGCACCGATTCGCCTGCAAAGTGAAAGTAGTTGCCACAACAATACTGACCCAAGTTCATCCAAGTTTGCTGTAACTGGCCAATCAAAGAAAAGAACAGCCAATTGCCAGATGACAAAGGAAGAACAGAATAATAATAAAGGTTTGTTTTACGTCCTCCCGTCTTAAGCCATATGGGAAAAAATAATAATAGGGGAAAGAGGGGTAAAAAGCGCATCCTACCGGGGTAAGAAGCCCATGGGCGGGTAAGAAGCCCACCCCAATTATCTCATGAAATGAAGCAAATTTCAGTTAAATTTGGCCCATGTTCCTTTGCACGTCTTTTAAAATACCTCATATTTAAGTTTCATGATGTTGTGGTCAATAATATGAGGTTTTGAATATTTGTTGACGTTCTTTTTTTTTTTTTTCATTTTCTCTCCTTGGAAAAGTTAAATAAAAAACCAACAACAGCAAACTACCTCCATATTTTTATATTTATACAAAGCTTATTCTATGGGCTTTTGAACGATACTTTTCTTTTTTAACAACACTGTGATTGTCAGCTACACAGACTGAAATGAATTAGCTGACTGTGACGGGGAAAAACGCCCACGGGAAAGAAGCCCATGCGCGTTTTGCACGCCTATAATTGTAGGTGATGGTCATCTTTTTTATTGCCACATATCCTGACAAACGTTGTATTTAAGTTTTTAAATGATTAGCGAACACGTTCTGCAATGTTCAAAGGTGCCTATCAGCACAAGCATTATTCATTAAGATCAATTATATGACAGTTTCAGCTTTGAATTTAAGTGAAAATCTTATTCCGCGCACTGCTTCATCCATTCACAACCGATTTAATCTTCCATTGTCGAATGTATAAATATATAAAATGTTTCCTCATCGTATGACGGTTCCTTGGTACAATGGTATAATGCGTGCCTCGTAATGTTGCAGCATGTCGGATCTGTGAGTTCGATACTGCGCAAGGCCACATTTTTTTAAATTTTAAGTTTTGTGAGTGTACGTTCATTTTTTTTTTTTTTTTTTTTTTTTTAATGTAATGGAGACATTTATAAGTGTATAATAATTGCAAATCCGATCCAGTTTTTGTATTCTAAATATCTTGAACTGAAGCAGACTATTTAACTTAGTAGGCCTACAACAGGGATTGAAGAATACACACTGTGTCAAAACGGCAACACGCGTAGAACTTCGTTGTTTCAGTCGAGACAAAATGGCGTCGATGGTAGGGCCTAGCATGGCGCGTTGGGAGAGTGACGGTGACTTTTCAACTTAGAGAGGGGGGGGGTGTGCGCTTTTTACTCGACCTGGGGTGCGCGTATTCCCGACTACGGGGCAAAAAGCGCACCTGTAATATGTTTGCAAAGAAAAAGCATTTTCTATCAAAATCCTTTGTTTTTTTCGCCTAAAAATTCATGGATGTATAGAATAACTATTCCTGCATATTTTGCAATGTTTCAGAGGCTTCCTGTGCACGAAATAAGCAAATTATCCAACTCATAAGGCCTATCCTGAGACATCCATGCGCTTTTTACCCCGTCTTCCCCTAGAAGAAGAAGAAGAAGAAGAAAATGGTGCTTTACGTCCTCTCGGTCAAAGACACATATGGGACATTTGTAAATACAAAGATGGTGGGAACAATACTGGCTGCAGGGAGCTTAGAGCGCTTTGCATAGACAATAAAACACAAATAAATCATTATACACATAAGACTCACTACAATCAAATCAAATATACATAAAATAATATCATTTAAACAAAGTCCTGTTCATAACCACAAAATTTGAAACAATATTACAATATTATAAGAAAAGAAACAAAATTGCAAGGGAAATCAAAGTTCATGAGCTACGTTATTGCGCAAACACACACACTAATAGAGAAGCACACAGTCACACACCACGCACGCACACGCACACTAGAGAGGGGTCTCAATGGCGTAGTGTTACAGTTAAAAGAAACAATTACAAATTCAAAAGAAGATCACGACTTTGAAGTTCAAGACAGATATGTTCAATCTTTATTTCAGAAATTGAATGTGAGGACTGCTGTAGGACCAGATACTGTGTGGAAGGTTGTTGAAAGCATGCTGTTCTCAATTGTGTGGTGTGTTTCTCTGTGTAGCCAAGTGGTCTAAGTCTAATTCTACCCAGTCAAACAAATAAAACTCCAGACCCGTTTTTTACATTTCCCACCTTTATTCAGACGAAACAAACAGTAATGCATCAAATCTTGTCAACCCAAATTTAAGTCAAACCAAAAATAATGTCTGAGCAATCTGAGCAGTGGAGTTCTTGCTTTCACAACACAAAATTTCTTACAAAAGGTCAATAGGGATAATCCACGTTGGGTCCTCACGGTACTAAATTTCCTCATGGGGCAATCACAAAGGAATGAATATAATATTAAAAAGGAGTCAGCATGACAAAAACAAACAGATGACAAACATAACAAAGTGACAAACAAGATCATGACAAAACTAAACAACACAAGACAACATAACATTAGACAAAAAGAAACAAAAACAAAACCATTAAAAATCAACAAAAGCAAAGACCAACAAAAACATTCCGACAAAGACAAGACCGCCAAAGACAAGACCGCCAAAGACAAGACTGACAAAGACAAGACCGCCAAAGACAAGACCGACAAAGACAAGACCGACAAAGACAAGACCGCCAAAGACAAGACCGACAAAGACAAGACCGCCAAAGACAAGACCAACAAAGACAAGACCGCCAAAGACAAGACCGACAAAGACAAGACCAACAAAGACAAGACCAACAAAGACAAGACCGACAAAGACAAGACCAACAAAGACAAGACCAACAAAGACAAGACCGACAAAGACAAGACCGCCAAAGACAAGACCGCCAAAGACAAGACCGACAAAGACAAGACCAACAAAGACAAGACCGACAAAGACAAGACCAACAAAGACAAGACCAACAAAGACAAGACCAACAAAGACAAGACCGACAAAGACAAGACCGACAAAGACAAGACCAACAAAGACAAGACCAACAAAGACAAGACCAACAAAGACAAGACCGACAAAGACAAGACCGACAAAGACAAGACCGACAAAGACAAGACCGACAAAGACAAGACCGACAAAGACAAGACCGACAAAGACAAGACCGACAAAGACAAGACCGACAAAGACAAGACCGACAAAGACAAGACCGACAAAGACAAGACCGACAAAGACAAGACCGACAAAGACAAGACCGACAAAGACAAGACCGACAAAGACAAGACCGACAAAGACAAGACCGACAAAGACAAAGACAAGACCGACAAAGACAAGACCGACAAAGACAAGACCAACAAAGACAAGACCAACAAAGACAAGACCAACAAAGACAAGACCAACAAAGACAAGACCGCCAAAGATGAGACCGACAAAGACAAGACCGACAAAGACAAGACCGACAAAGACAAGACCGACAAAGACAAGACCGACAAAGACAAGACCGACAAAGACAAGACCGACAAAGACAAGACCGACAAAGACAAGACCGCCAAAGACGAGACCGACAAAGACAAGACCGACAAAGACAAGACCGACAAAGACAAGACCGACAAAGACAAGACCGACAAAGACAAGACCGACAAAGACAAGACCAACAAAGACAAGACCAACAAAGACAAGACCGCCAAAGACAAGTCCGCCAAAGACAAGACCGCCAAAGACGAGACCGACAAAGACAAGACCGCCAAAGACAAGACCGACAAAGACAAGTCCAACAAAGACAAGACCGCCAAAGACAAGACCGCCAAAGACCCGCCACGCCAACGGCTGTTTCCCCAACAAGGCCCGGCTCCTTCCTTTTCTTCACGGCATTCAGGCTTGTACATTTTGGATGTTTCTTCAACGACACATGTTTAGTAAACCTTACTTTAAACCATTCTTTTAAAATATAGTTAATTTTTTTTATAGAAAATGTTGTTCTCCATAACAAGGTATTCTTGGAATGGTGAAAAATTGTTGTCTGCCCTTTTTCCGGGCGAGTCTACCCCAAACCAAAATAATATCTTAACTTAGGCAAAACGTGTCTCTTTCACAACAAAATCAAATTTATATTCCGAATTCCTCACAATCCCAACATCTTTTGAATAAAAAGGTTGCAAAAATATAACCAAATCCCAATCAATTAGATACCCTCGAACATACAAAATAAAGAAAACTTTTAAGCAAAAATAATAAAACAAACACTGCAATTTGAAGGGCATGTCTAGAAAAAAGCGCCCACACAACTAAGGGAGGCAAGCCATCCCGAAGCCCCAAAAAGGTGGGGTAAATAATCGTGATAACCTCCCACATCTGTTCAACTGGTCTTTACGTGACTGTGCTGTACCATGTCTCTGGAAAAACTCTATTATCACTCCTGTCCCCAAGAAAAATAACCCTGTCACACTGCATGATTACCGCCCTGTGGCCTTAACGTCTATTGTCATGAAATGTTTTGAAAAGATTGTCCTTCAGCGCCTTCTTTCTTTTACTAACCAGCAACTTGACCCCTTTCAGTTTGTCTATAAAGCCCGCAGAAGCACCGACGATGTTATTCTAACATTTCTTCACAATAATAATAATAATAATAATAATAATAATAATAATAATAATAATAATAATACTGCGCTTTACTCCCTTTGCAGGGAGCTCAAAGCGCTTTACATACACAATAAAACACAAATAGGTTAACATTATACACATAAGACTCACTACAATCAAATCAAATATACATAATATCTTCTGTCCATCTTCTGTCATCTTCTGTCCATCTTCTGTCTATCTTCTGTCTATCTTCCATCTTCTGTCCATCTTCTGTCTATCTTCTGTCTATCTTCTGTCTGTCTTCTGTCCATCTGTCTGTCTATCATCTGTCCATCTTCTGTCCATCTTCTGTCTATCTTGTCTGTCATCTTTCTGTCTATCTTCTGTCTATCTTCTGTCTATCTGTCTGTCCATCTTCTGTCCATCTTCTTCTGTCTATCTTCTGTCTATCTTCTGTCTATCTTCTGTCTATCTTCTGTCTATCTTCTGTCTATCTTCTGTCCATCTTCTGTCCATCTTCTGTCCATCTTCTGTCATCTTCTGTCTATCTTCTGTCTATCTTCTGTCTATCTTCTGTCTTCTGTCTATCTTCTGTCTATCTTCTGTCTATCTTCTGTCTATCTTCTGTCTATCTTCTGTCCATCTTCTGTTATCTTCTGTCTATCTTCTGTCCATCTTCTGTCTATCTTCTGTCTATCTTCTGTCATCTTCTGTCTATCTTCTGTCTATCTTCTGTCTCTGTCTATCTTCTGTCTATCTTCTGTCTATCTTCTGTATCTTCTGTCTATCTTCTGTCTATCTTTCTGTCTATCTTCTGTCTATCTTCTGTCATCTTCTGTCTGTCATCTTCTGTCTATCTTCTGTCTATCTTCTGTCTATCTCTTCTGTCTATCTTCTGTCTATCTTCTGTCTATCTTCTGTCTGTCTGTCTCTTCTGTCTGTCATCTTCTGTCTATCTTCTGTCTATCTTCTGTCTATCTTCTGTCTATCTTCTGTCTATCTTCTGTCTATCTTCTGTCTATCTTCTGTCTGTCTGTATCTTCTGTCTATCTTCTGTCTATCTTCTGTCTCTTCTGTCTATCTATCTTCTGTCTATCTTCTGTCCATCTTCTGTCTATCTTCTGTCTATCTTCTTCTGTCCATCTTCTGTCTATCTTCCATCTTCTGTCTATCTTCTGTCTATCTTCTGTCTATCTTCTGTCTATCTGTCTGTCTCTTCTGTCTATCTTCTGTCTATCTTCTGTCTGTCTATCTTCTGTCCATCTTCTGTCTATCTTCTGTCTATCTTCTGTCTGTCTATCTTCTGTCTATCTTCTGTCCATCTTCTGTCTATCTTCTGTCTATCTGTCTGTCTATCTGTCTGTCTATCTTCTGTCTATCTTCTGTCTCTGTCTGTCTGTCTCTTCTGTCTCTGTCTCTCTTCTGTCATCTTCTGTCTATCTTCTGTCTATCTTCTGTCTATATCTTCTGTCTATCTTCTGTCTATCTTCTGTCTATCTTCTGTCTATCTTCTGTCTATCTTCTGTCTTCTGTCTGTCTCTTCTGTCTATCTTCTGTCTATCTTCTGTCTGTATCTTCTGTCTTCTGTCTATCTTCTGTCTATCTTCTGTCTGTCATCTTCTGTCCATCTTCTGTCTATCTTCTGTTCTTCTGTCCATCTTCTGTCTATCTGTCTGTCTGTATCTTCTGTCTATCTTCTGTCTATCTTCTGTCTATCTTCTGTCTATCTTCTATCTTCTGTCTATCTGTCTATCTTCTGTCTATCTTCTGTCTGTCTGTCTATCTTCTGTCTATCTTCTGTCTATCTTCTGTCTATCTTCTGTCTATCTTCTGTCTATCTTCTGTCTATCTGTCTATCTTCTGTCTATCTTCTGTCTATCTTCTGTCTATCTTCTGTCTATCTTCTGTCCATCTTCTGTCTATCTTCTGTATCTTCTGTCTATCTTCTGTCTATCTTCTGTCTATCTTCTGTCTATCTTCTGTCTATCTGTCTATCTTCTGTCTATCTTCTGTCTATCTTCTGTCTATCTTCTGTCTCTCTTCTGTCTATCTTCTGTCTATCTGTCCATCTTCTGTCTATCTTCTGTCTATCTTCTGTCTATCTTCTGTCTATCTTCTGTCTGTCTTCTGTCTATCTTCTGTCTATCTTCTGTATCTTCTGTCATCTTCTGTCTATCTTCTGTCTATCTTCTGTCTATCTTCTATCTTCTGTCTATCTTCTGTCTATCTTCTGTCCATCTTCTGTCTATCTTCTGTCTATCTTCTGTCTATCTTCTGTCCATCTGTCTATCTTCTGTCTGTATCTTCTGTCTATCTGTCTATCTTCTGTCCATCTTCTGTCTATCTTCTGTCTATCTTCTGTCTATCTTCTGTCTGTCTATCTTCTGTCTCTTCTGTCCATCTTCTGTCTATCTTCTATCTTCTGTCTATCTTCTGTCTATCTGTCTATCTTCTGTCTATCTTCTTCTGTCTATCTTCTGTCCATCTTCTGTCTTCTGTCTATCTTCTGTCTATCTTCTGTCTTCTGTCTATCTTCTGTCTATCTTCTGTTCTGTCTATCTTCTGTCTATCTTCTGTCTATCTTCTGTCTATCTTCTGTCTATCTTCTGTCTATCTTCTGTCTATCTTCTGTCTATCTTCTGTCCATCTTCTGTCTATCTTCTGTCTATCTTCTGTCTATCTTCTGTCTATCTTCTGTATCTTCTGTCTATCTTCTGTCTCTTCTGTCTGTCATCTTCTGTCCATTCTGTCTATCTTCTGTATCTTCTGTCTATCTTCTGTCTATCTTCTGTCTTATCTTCTGTCTATCTTCTGTCTATCTGTCTCTTCTGTCTCTTCTGTCTATCTTCTGTCTATCTTCTGTCTATCTTCTGTCTATCTTCTGTCCATCTTCTGTCTATCTTCTGTCTATCTTCTGTCTATCTTCTGTCTATCTGTCTGTCTATCTTCTGTCTATCTTCTGTCTATCTTCTATCTGTCTATCTGTCTGTCTATCTTCTGTCTATCTTCTGTCTATCTTCTGTCCATCTTCTGTCTATCTTCTGTCTATCTTCTGTCTATCTTCTGTCCATCTTCTGTCTATCTTCTGTCTATCTTCTGTCCATCTTCTGTCTATCTTCTGTCTGTCTATCTTCTGTCTATCTTCTGTCTATCTTCTGTCTATCTTCTGTCCATCTTCTGTCTATCTTCTGTCTCTTCTGTCCATCTTCTGTCTATCTTCTGTCTATCTTCTGTCTGTCTGTCTCTCTGTCTATCTGTCTGTCTATCTTCTGTCTATCTTCTGTCTATCTGTCTGTCTGTCTGTCTATCTTCTGTCATCTTCTGTCTATCTTCTGTCTATCTTCTGTCTATCTTCTGTCTATCTTCTGTCTCTTCTGTCTTCTGTCTGTATCTTCTGTCTCTTCTGTCTATCTTCTGTCTATCTTCTGTCCATCTGTCTGTCTTATCTTCTGTCTATCTTCTGTCTGTCTTCTGTCTCTTCTGTCTATCTTCTGTCTATCTTCTGTCTATCTTCTGTCTATCTTCTGTCTATCTTCTGTCTATCTTCTGTCTATCTTCTGTTCTCTTCTGTCCATCTTCTGTCTATCTGTCTATCTGTCTATCTTCTGTATCTTCTGTCTATCTTCTGTCCATCTTCTGTCTATCTTCTGTCTATCTATCTGTCCATCTTCTGTCATCTTCTGTCTATCTTCTGTCTATCTTCTGTCTGTCTATCTTCTGTCTATCTTCTGTCTATCTGTCTGTCTATCTTCTGTCTATCTTCTGTCTTCTGTCTATCTTCTGTCCATCTTCTGTCTATCTTCTGTCTATCTTCTGTCTATCTTCTGTCTATCTTCTGTCTATCTTCTGTCTTCTTCTGTCTATCTATCTTCTGTCTCTTCTGTCTATCTGTCTATCTTCTGTCTATCTTCTGTCTATCTTCTGTCTCTTCTGTCCATCTTCTGTCTATCTTCTGTCTATCTTCTGTCCATCTGTCTATCTTCTGTCTATCTGTCTGTCCATCTTCTGTCTATCTTCTGTCTATCTTCTGTCTATCTTCTGTCTATCTGTTCCATCTTCTGTCTATCTTCTATCTTCTGTCTATCTTCTGTCTATCTTCTGTCTATCTTCTGTCTGTCTGTCTATCTTCTGTCTATCTTCTGTGTCTATCTTTCTGTCCATCTTCTGTCATCTTCTGTCTATCTTCTGTCCATCTTCTGTCTGTCTATCTTCTGTCTATCTTCTGTCTATCTTCTGTCTATCTTCTGTCTATCTGTCTGTCTATCTTCTTCTGTCTCTTCTGTCTATCTTCTGTCCATCTTCTGTCCATCTGTCTCTTCTGTCCATCTTCTGTCTATCTTCTGTCTATCTTCTGTCTATCTTCTGTCTATCTTCTGTCTATCTTCTGTCTATGTCTGTATCTTCTGTCTATCTTCTGTCTATCTGTCTGTCTGTCTGTCTATCTTCTGTCTATCTTCTGTCTATCTTCTGTCTATCTTCTGTCTATCTTCTGTCTATCTTCTGTCTATCTTCTGTCTATCTTCTGTCTATCTTCTGTCTATCTTCTGTCTATCTTCTGTCTATCTTCTATCTTCTGTCTATCTTCTGTCTCTTCTGTCTATCTGTCTCTTCTATCTTCTGTCTATCTTCTGTCTATCTTCTGTCTGTCTATCTTCTGTCTATCTTCTGTCTATCTTCTGTCTATCTTCTGTCTATCTTCTGTCTATCTTCTGTCTATCTTCTGTCTATCTTCTTCTGTCTATCTTCTGTCCATCTTCTGTCTATCTTCTGTCTATCTTCTGTCCATCTTCTGTCTTCTGTCTGTCTGTCTATCTTCTGTCTATCTTCTGTCTGTCTGTCTATCTTCTGTCTGTCTATCTTCTGTCTATCTTCTGTCTATCTTCTGTCTTCTGTCTATCTTCTGTCTATCTTCTGTCTATCTTCTGTCTATCTTCTGTCTGTCTTCTTCTGTCTCTTCTGTCTGTCTATCTTCTGTCTATCTTCTGTCTATCTTCTGTCATCTTCTGTCTATCTTCTGTCCATCTTCTGTCTATCTTCTGTCTATCTTCTGTCTATCTTCTGTCTATCTTCTCTATCTTCTGTCTATCTTCTGTCTATCTTCTGTCCATCTTCTGTCTATCTTCTGTCTATCTTCTGTCTATCTTCTGTCTATCTTCTGTCTATCTTCTGTCTATCTTCTGTCTATCTGTCTGTCTGTCTGTCTATCTGTCCATCTTCTGTCTTCTGTCTATCTTCTGTCTATCTGTCTATCTTCTGTCTATCTTCTGTCTATCTTCTGTCCATCTTCTGTCTATCTTCTGTCTATCTTCTGTCTATCTTCTGTCTCTTCTGTCTATCTTCTGTCTATCTTCTGTCTGTCTATCTTCTGTCTATCTTCTGTCTATCTTCTGTCTATCTTCTGTCTATCTTCTTCTGTCTATCTTCTGTCCATCTTCTGTCTATCTTCTGTCTATCTTCTGTCTATCTTCTGTCTATCTTCTGTCTCTTCTGTCTGTCTATCTTCTGTCTATCTTCTGTCTATCTTCTGTCTATCTTCTGTCTATCTTCTGTCTGTCATCTTCTGTCTATCTTCTGTCTGTCCATCTTCTGTCTATCTTCTGTCCATCTTCTCTGTCTATCTTCTGTCTATCTTCTGTCTATCTTCTGTCTTCTGTCTGTATCTTCTTCTGTCTATCTTCTCTTCTGTCTTCTGTCTGTCTATCTTCTGTCTATCTTCTGTCTATCTTCTGTCTCTTCTGTCTTCTGTCTATCTTCTGTCTATCTTCTGTCTATCTTCTGTCTATCTTCTGTCTATCTTCTGTCTATCTTCTGTCTTCTGTCTGTCTTCTGTCTATCTGTCTGTCTGTCTTCTGTCTATCTTCTGTCTATCTTCTGTCTATCTTCTGTCTATCTTCTGTCTATCTTCTGTCTATCTTCTGTCCATCTTCTGTCTATCTTCTGTCTATCTTCTGTCTATCTTCTGTCTATCTTCTGTCTATCTTCTGTCTATCTTCTGTCTGTCTATCTTCTGTCTATCTTCTGTCATCTTCTGTCTATCTTCTGTCTATCTTCTGTCTATCTTCTGTCTATCTTCTGTCTATCTTCTGTCTATCTTCTGTCTATCTTCTGTCTATCTTCTGTCTATCTTCTGTCTATCTTCTTCTGTCTATCTTCTGTCTATCTTCTGTCTGTATCTTCTGTCTGTCTATCTTCTGTCTATCTTCTGTCTATCTTCTGTCTATCTTCTGTCTATCTTCTGTCTATCTTCTGTCTATCTTCTGTCTATCTTCTGTCCATCTTCTGTCCATCTTCTGTCTTCTGTCTATCTTCTGTCTATCTTCTGTCCATCTTCTGTCCATCTTATCTTCTGTCTATCCTTCTGTCTGTCCATCTTCTGTCTTCTGTCTATCTTCTGTCTATCTGTCTTCTGTCTATCTTCTGTCTATCTTCTGTCTGTCTTCTGTCTATCTTCTGTCCATCTTCTGTCTATCTTCTGTCTATCTTCTGTCTCTTCTGTCTATCTTCTGTCTATCTTCTGTCCATCTTCTGTCTATATCTTCTGTCTATCTTCTGTCTATCTTCTGTCTATCTTCTGTCTATCTGTCTGTCTATCTTCTGTCTGTCTTCTCTATCTTCTATCATCTGTCTTCTGTCTATCTTCTGTCTATCTTCTCTTCTGTCTATCTTCTGTCTATCTTCTGTCTATCTTCTGTCTATCTTCTGTCTATCTTCTGTCATCTTCTGTCTATCTTCTGTCTATCTTCTGTCTATCTTCTGTCTATCTTCTGTCTATCTTCTGTCTATCTTCTGTCTATCTTCTGTCTATCTTCTGTCTATCTTCTGTCTATCTTCTGTCTATCTTCTGTCTATCTTCTGTCTATCTTCTGTCTATCTTCTGTCTATCTTCTGTCTATCTTCTGTCTATCTTCTGTCTATCTTCTGTCTATTCTGTCTATCTTCTGTCTATCTTCTGTCTATCTTCTGTCTATCTTCTGTCCATCTTCTGTCTATCTGTCTATCTTCTGTCCATCTTCTGTCTATCTTCTGTCTATCTTCTGTCTATCTTCTGTCTATCTTCTGTCTATCTTCTGTCTATCTTCTGTCTCTGTCTATCTTCTGTCTATCTTCTGTCTATCTTCTGTCTATCTTCTGTCTATCTTCTGTCCATCTTCTGTCTATCTTCTGTCTATCTTCTGTCTATCTGTCTGTCTATCTGTCTGTCTATCTGTCTATCTTCTGTCTGTCTGTTCTGTCTATCTTCTGTTCTCTTCTGTCTATCTTCTGTCTATCTTCTGTCTATCTTCTGTCTTCTGTCTATCTTCTGTCTATCTTCTGTCTATCTTCTGTCTATCTTCTTCTGTCTATCTTCTGTCTTCTGTCTATCTTCTGTCTATCTTCTGTCTATCTTCTGTCTATCTGTCTATCTTCTGTCTTCTGTCTATCTGTCTCTTCTGTATCTTCTGTCTATCTTCTGTCTATCTTCTTCTGTCTGTATCTTCTGTCTGTCTCTTCTGTCCATCTTCTGTCTGTCTGTCTTTGTCTATCTTCTTCTGTCTATCTTCTTCTGTCTGTATCTTCTGTCTATCTTCTGTCTATCTTCTGTCTATCTTCTGTCTATCTTCTGTCCATCTTCTGTCCATCTTCTGTCTATCTGTCTATCTTCTGTCTATCTTCTGTCTATCTTCTGTCTATCTTCTGTCTATCTTCTGTCCATCTTCTCTTCTGTCCATCTTCTTCTGTCTGTCTTCTGTCTATCTTCTGTCTATCTTCTGTCTATCTTCTGTCTATCTTCTGTCTATCTGTCTGTCTATCTTCTGTCTATCTTCTGTCTATCTTCTGTCTTCATCTTCTGTCTATCTTCTGTCTATCTTCTGTCTATCTTCTGTCTATCTTCTATCTTCTGTCTATCTTCTGTCTATCTTCTGTCTATCTTCTGTCTATCTTCTGTCATCTTCTGTCCATCTTCTGTCCATCTTCTGTCTATCTTCTGTCTATCTTCTGTCTATCTTCTGTCTATCTTCTGTCTATCTTCTGTCTATCTGTCTGTCCATCTTCTGTCTATCTTCTGTCTGTCTGTCTGTATCTTCTGTCTATCTTCTGTGTATCTTCTGTCCATCTTCTGTCTATCTTCTGTCTATCTTCTGTCATCTTCATCTTCTGTCTATCTGTCTGTCCATCTTCTGTCTATCTTCTGTCTGTATCTTCTGTCTGTCTCCATCTTCTGTCTGTCTGTCTATCTTCTGTCTTCTGTCCATCTTCTGTATCTTCTGTTCTGTCTGTATCTTCTGTCTATCTTCTGTCTATCTTCTGTCTATCTTCTATCTTCTGTCTATCTTCTGTCTATCTTCTGTCTATCTTCTGTCTATCTTCTGTCTATCTCTGTCTATCTTCTGTCTATCTGTCTGTCTATCTTCTGTCTCTTCTGTCTATCTTCTGTCTATCTGTCTGTCTATCTTCTGTCTATCTTCTGTCTATCTTCTGTCTATCTTCTGTCTATCTTCTGTCTGTCTATCTTCTGTCTATCTTCTGTCTATCTTCTGTCTATCTTCTGTCTATCTGTCTGTCTATCTTCTGTCTATCTTCTGTCCATCTTCTGTCTATCTGTCTATCTTCTGTCTATCTGTCTGTCCATCTTCTGTCTATCTTCTGTCTATCTTCTGTCTATCTTCTGTCTATCTTCTGTCTATCTTCTGTCTATCTTCTGTCTATCTTCTGTCTATCTTCTGTCTATCTTCTGTCTATCTTCTTCTGTCTGTCTTCTGTCTATCTTCTGTCTATCTTCTGTCTATCTTCTGTCTTCTGTCTATCTTCTGTCTATCTTCTGTCTATCTGTCTGTCTTCTGTCTATCTTCTGTCTATCTTCTGTCTATCTGTCTATCTTCTGTCTATCTTCTGTCTATCTTCTGTCTATCTTCTGTCTATCTTCTGTCTGTCTATCTTCTGTCTATCTTCTGTCTATCTTCTGTCTATCTTCTGTCTATCTTCTGTCTATCTTCTGTCTATCTTCTCTTCTGTCTATCTTCTGTCTATCTTCTGTCCATCTTCTGTCTATCTTCTGTCTATCTTCTGTCTATCTTCTGTCTATCTTCTGTCTATCTTCTTCTTCTGTCTATCTTCTGTCTATCTTCTGTCTATCTGTCTATCTTCTGTCTATCTTCTGTCTATCTTCTGTCTATCTTCTGTCTATCTTCTGTCTATCTCTGTCTATCTTCTGTCTATCTCTCTGTCTGTCTTCTGTCTATCTTCTGTCTATCTTCTGTCTATCTTCTGTCTGTCTATCTTCTGTCTCTTCTGTCTATCTTCTGTCTATCTTCTGTCTATCTTCTGTCTTCTGTCTATCTTCTGTCTTCTGTCTATCTTCTGTCTATCTTCTTCTGTCCATCTTCTGTCTATCTTCTGTCTATCTGTCTGTCTTCTGTCTATCTTCTGTCCATCTTCTGTCTATCTTCTGTCCATCTTCTGTCATCTGTCTGTCTTCTGTCCATCTTCTGTCTATCTTCTGTCTATCTTATCTTCTGTCTATCTGTCTGTCTTCTGTCTGTCTGTCCATCTTCTGTGTCTTCTGTCTATCTTCTGTCTATCTTCTGTCATCTTCTGTCTGTCTGTCTGTCTGTCCATCTTCTGTCTATCTTCTGTCCATCTTCTGTCTATCTTCTGTCCATCTTCTGTCCTATCTTCTGTCTATCTTCTGTCTATCTTCTGTCTATCTTCTGTCTATCTTCTGTCTATCTTCTGTCCATCTTCTGTCTATCTTCTGTCTATCTTCTGTCTATCTTCTGTCCATCTTCTGTCTATCTTCTGTCTATCTTCTGTCTATCTTCTGTCCATCTTCTGTCTATCTTCTGTCTATCTTCTGTCCATCTTCTGTCTATCTTCTGTCTATCTTCTGTCTATCTTCTGTCTATCTTCTGTCTATCTTCTGTCTATCTTCTGTCCATCTTCTGTATCTTCTGTCTATCTTCTATCTTCTGTCTATCTTCTGTCTATCTTCTGTCTATCTTCTGTCTATCTTCTGTCTATCTTCTGTCTATCTTCTGTCATCATCTTCTGTCTATCTTCTGTCTATCTTCTGTCCATCTTCTGTCTATCTTCTGTCTATCTTCTGTCTATCTGTCTGTCTTCTCTATCTGTCCATCTTCTGTCTATCTTCTGTCTGTATATCTTCTGTCTTCTGTCTATCTTCTGTCTATCTTCTTCTGTCTATCTTCTGTCTATCTTCTGTCTATCTTCTGTCTATCTTCTGTCTATCTTCTGTCCATCTTCTGTCTGTCTATCTTCTGTCTATCTTCTCTCTTCTGTCCATCTTCTGTCTATCTTCTGTCTATCTTCTTCTGTATCTTCTGTCTATCTTCTGTCTATCTTCTGTCATCTTCTGTCCATCTTCTGTCTATCTTCTGTCTATCTTCTGTCTATCTTCTGTCTATCTTCTGTCCATCTCCATCTGTCTGTCTATCTTCTGTCTATCTTCTGTCTATCTTCTGTCTATCTTCTGTCTGTATCTTCTGTCTATCTTCTGTCTATCTTCTGTCTATCTTCTGTCCATCTTCTGTATCTTCTGTCTATCTTCTGTCTATCTTCTGTCTGTCTATCTTCTGTCTATCTTCTGTCTATCTTCTGTCTATCTTCTGTCTATCTGTCTGTCTATCTTCTGTCTATCTTCTGTCTATCTTCTGTCTATCTTCTGTCTATCTTCTGTCTATCTTCTGTCTATCTTCTGTCTATCTTCTGTCTGTATCTTCTGTCCATCTTCTGTCTATCTTCTGTCTATCTTCTGTCTATCTTCTGTCATCTTCTGTCTATCTGTCTATCTTCTGTCTATCTTCTGTCTATCTGTCTGTATCTTCTGTCTATCTTCTGTCTATCTTCTGTCTCTATTCTGTCTGTCCATCTTCTTCTGTCTATCTTCTGTCTATCTTCTGTCTATCTTCTGTCTGTCTATCTTATGTCTTCTGTCCATCTTCTGTCTATCTTCTGTCTATCTTCTGTCTATCTTCTGTCTTCTGTCTATCTTCTGTCTTCTGTCAATCTTCTCTTCTTGTCTATCTTCCATCTTCTGTCTATCTTCTGTCTATCTTCTGTCTATCTTCTGTCTATCTTCTGTCTATCTTCTGTCTATCTTCTGTCTATCTTCTGTCTATCTTCTGTCTATCTGTCTGTCTATCTTCTCCATCTTCTGTCTATCTTCTGTCTATCTTCTGTCTATCTTCTGTCTATCTGTCTGTCTGTATCTTCTGTCTATCTGTCTATCTTCTGTCCATCTTCTGTCTGTATCTTCTGTCTTCTTCTATCTTCTGTCTATCTTCTGTCTATCTTCTGTCT
>JAGGCT020001637.1:0-5000 GCA_017654935.2 Phymorhynchus buccinoides
TTTTTTGGGTACTGATGGAGAGGATGATGGTTGGAGGATTGAATGAATTGTTTATTGGATGTTGATTGATTAATTGATTGATTGATTGATTGATGATATTTGATAGATGGTGATTGATTGACGATGATGATGTGATTGATGGATGATGGTTGATTGACTGATGGATTGATGTTGGATTGGATTGATTGATGGATTGATGGATTGATTGATTATTGATGGATGGATGATATTTTGAATGTGGATTTATGGTTTATTGAAGGGTTGGAACTTGGGAATTTGGATTGGATGGATGGATTGGTTGATGGATGGATGGATTGATTGACTGATGGATGGATGTATTGATGATTATGGATGGCTTGATGGATTAATGGATTGATTGATGGATGGATGGATATTTGGATGTGGAGGATGTTGATGGATGGATTGATTGTGGAATTGATGGATTGATTGATGGATGGATTGATGGATGGATTGACGGATGGATTGATTGATGGATGGATTGGATGGATGGATTGATTGATGATATTGATGGATACTTGTAGGATGTATTGATTGATTGATTGATTTACGGATGGATTTATTGGATGGCTGGTTTGACGTATTGCTGGATGGATGATGGACGGGTGATTGCTTGATGGATGGTTGGAGTCTGATATTGACGGGTGGATTGATTGATGGATGGATTGATGGGTGTGAGCAGGAGGGCAAGAGCGGGAGGACAGCCCTGCACCTGGCAGTAGACACCACCACCCCCTCCATCCCTGTCGTCAACCTCCTTCTCCTCCACCCCCACCTTGATATCAACGCCTGCAACTTTTCCGACCAGGTATAAACATGGCAGATACAGTACAGTGTGTGTGTGGGGGGGGGGGGGACATTATTATACGTCTGGTGAAGTGTAAGGTATACTGCCTCTTTATAATGTTTAAAATTACCTTTAAAGTTTGTGTGTTTTTAAAACTTACATTTTGAGTGCATATTCGAGAGCGAGAAGAGAGAGAGAAGAGAGAGAAATAGAGAGAGCGAGAGAGAGAGAGAGAGGAGAGATGAGAGAGAGAGAGAGAAGAGAGAGAGAGAGAGAGAGATAGAGAGTGAGAGATAGAGAGCAAAGAGAGACGAGCGAGGCGAGATAGGAGAGAGAGAGAGAGAAACGGGATGGGAAAAGAGGGGGAGTAGAAGGTGTAGAGGAGAGATACGTGGGGGGGGGGTATTCAGTAAGATAGAATTGACAGATGAGTTGAAAAGGATAGAGTGGGGCAGATGGGGGTAAATGAGAATACTAATGGATGGAATGGGGGCGGGGAGAGAAAGAATGCATAATAATGTACCGTTTTTATTTTTGACTATGACTGCGATAGATTTAGCATCTGGGAAGCGGGAATGGCACAACGTGTCCCCACCTGGTGGCACAGTGACAGGGGGCATGGCACAACGTGTCCCCACCTGGTGGCACAGTGACAGGGGGCATGGCACAACGTGTCCCCACCTGGTGGCACAGTGATAGGGGGCATGGCACAACGTGTCCCCACCTGGTGGCACAGCAGTGACACCTGGACACGTGGTTCTCTGGTTCTCTGTTCTTCTCATTACTTGTACTATCTTTTGGTGGTTGTTGATTTGTCTCTCGTTCTCACAGACTGCCCTCGATCTGGCTAGAGGACGAGGTCATCTGCATCTCGTTGACCTGCTGCACGCGCATGGCGCTGATTGGTCAGACAGTTGTCATGGTTGCAGTCATTCTGACTCCACAGCTGATGTTGGTGAGGTACGTGTCTTTAATCAAATGGATGTTATCACTAGTTGACATTAGCCTGTAGTAAGGGCCAAAAGTAAACGAGAGCTGTGCAATACATGATTTTCTACAGTATTGGAGTATCATGGCACAGCTTAGTCTTTCGAGGAACACTATGACTCTCTAACTAGGGGGCATTTGCACTGGTTCTAGTGCTGCAGCCAAAGAATTGGTTGGCCTTTGGGGACCTTCCCCAACGCCAACTCTCGTCCTCAAATCCCTTTGGCCGAGAGAGTGGGGATGTATCCTGGGAAAGGTTTCTCCATTATAAACAAATCATAAATGGTCTCTCCCCACCCCCCTACTCCACACCTAACTGACCCTTGTTTCCAACTTCTGCCATTTATGATTGAGTACTCACTGTCCCCAACCTCTCTCATCTCAAAACATTTTTTTCTTTCTTTCTTTCTCTTTTCTTTTTCTTTTTTCCCTGATTGGTGTTCACAAAAGTATGCCTTGCTCTTTGGTTTCAACTTGGTTGTATCATTTACACATTGGACTGTAGAGGGGAAGTTTTTGATCTTGTTGATTTTTTTGCTCCTTTTGTTGCCTGCTTTTTGCTCATTTTGCTATATTTGCTGTTTGCTGTTTTCTTGTTTGTCTGTGTTGATAAAGGCGCATTCGCCGAAATATCCAGTAGTTTTGTGTTTTGTCTCTTGTGAGTAAAATAACGTCACTTTACACTTGTCGTGTAGTTTGTTTGTTTGTTGTATGTTCCAGTGACGTTGCAGTCTGTTTCAGTGTTGTTGTTGTTGTTTTTTAGGCCTACGATAATCTACTGTATAATATACCTATAGTGTAGAATTCAGAGTATGATGTCTACATGTCTGTCTCTCGATGGAAATGAAAGACGTATCTTCTTCTTTTTCTTCTTCTTCTTCTTCTTCTTCTTCTTCTTCTTCTTCTTCTTTTCTCTTTCGTAGGATGACGATGCGTTGGCTACCCTCTACGGTGATCTGTGCATAGGAGGGCAGCGTGTGTCCATGACCAGCTGATGTGGTGCCAAGACAGTGTGAAGACAGTGGAGGGGGGGGGTGTCTTCTGTCCACGACCAGCTGATGTGGTGCCAAGACAGAGTGAAGACAGTGGAAGGGGGGGGCGGGGGGTCTTCTGTCCACGACCAGCTGATGTGGTGCCAAGACAGAGTGAAGACAGTGGAAGGGGGGGGGCGGGGGGTCTTCTGTCCACGACCAAGCTGATGCGGTGCCAAGACAGAGTGAAGACAGTGGAAGGGGGGTGGGGGCGGGGGCTCTTCTGTCCACGACCAGCTGATGCGGTGCCAAGACAGAGTGAAGACAGTGGAAGGGGGGGGGGGGATCTTCTGTCCACGACCAGCTGATGTGGTGCCAAGACAGTGTGAAGACAGTGGAAGGGGGGGGGGGGATCTTCTGTCCACGACCAGCTGATGTGGTGCCAAGACAGAGTGAAGACAGTGGAAGTGGGGGGGGGGGGGGGGGGTGTCTTCTGTCCACGACCAGCTGATGCGGTGCCAAGACAGTGTGAAGACAGTGGAAGGGGGGGGGGGGGGGGGGGGGTCCCTTCTGTCCCTGACCAACTGATGCTATAGCATGCAAAATAATATTAATGTTTGATTGCACACGCATGTATGTACAGTCGACGACGTTTATAACGAAATGCCAGAGACATTCAAAACTACTTCGTTATAACCGGCGTTCATGCGTGCGTGCGTGCGTGCGCGCGCGCGCGCGTGTGTGTGTGTGTGTGTGTGTGTGTGTGTGTGTGTGTGTGTGTGTGTGTGTGTGTGTGTGTGTGTGTGTGTGTGTGTGTGTAGTGTTTGTGTGTGTGTGCGTGCGTGCGTGCATTTTATACTTTTCTTCATGGTTGGTAGGCCTATTGTTTTATGCTTCCTGTGATCTTACCGCCCTCATAGCTTTCTGTGATCTATGTAATGTGATTTATCTCATTCATAAATTATGCCTTGTCAAATATGTGGAAGCGTGAGTGTATTCAGTGTGTGCAGGTTATGTGTGTTTATATGTGTATGTGTGTCAAGTCAAGTCAAGCCAAGTCAAGTCAAAGTGATCTGTATTGAGAGCTAAAGAATAATCTAAGGCTTTTTTTCATCCTGCCCATGTGTGTGTCGAGCCAAGTCAAAATGATCTCTATTGAGGGTTAAAAAGAAAAGAGCTAACAATGCTTTTTTTCATCCTGCCCTCCAACACGAATACAAACATCATGAAACATGCATAATAGTTAGAGGAGAAAACACCCAGGGAACATCATGAAACATGCACAGTAGTTAGAGGAGAAAACACCCAGGGAACATCATGAAACATGCACAGTAGTTAGAGGAGAAAACACCCAGAGAACATCATGAAACATGCATAATAGTTAGAGGAGAAAACACCCAGAGAACATCATGAAACATGCACAGTAGTTAGAGGAGAAAACACCCAGAGAACATCATGAAACATGCATAATAGTTAGAGGAGAAAACACCCAGAGAACATCATGAAACATGCATAATAGTTAGAGGAGAAAACACCCAGGGAACATCATGAAACATGCATAATAGTTAGAGGAGAAAACACCCAGAGAACATCATGAAACATGCATAATAGTTAGAGGAGAAAACACCCAGGGAACATCATGAAACATGCATAATAGTTAGAGGAGAAAACACCCAGGGAACATCATGAAACATGCATAATAGTTAGAGGAGAAAACACCCAGGGAACATCATGAAACATGCATAATAGTTAGAGGAGAAAACACCCAGAGAACATCATGAAACATGCATAATAGTTAGAGGAGAAAACACCCAGGGAACATCATGAAACATGCACAGTAGTTAGAGGAGAAAACACCCAGAGAACATCACGAAACATGCATAATAGTTAGAGGAGAAAACACCCAGAGAACATCATGAAACATGCATAATAGTTAGAGGAGAAAACACCCAGAGAACATCATGAAACATGCATAATAGTTAGAGGAGAAAACACCCAGAGAACATCATGAAACATGCATAATAGTTAGAGGAGAAAACACCCAGAGAACATCATGAAACATGCATAATAGTTAGAGGAGAAAACACCCAGAGAACATCATGAAACATGCATAATAGTTAGAGGAGAAAACACCCAGAGAACATCATGAAACATGCATAATAGTTAGAGGAGAAAACACCCAGAGAACATCATGAAACATGCACAGTAGTTAGAGGAGAAAACACCCAGAGAACATC